>OZ023321.1:20302459-20307459 GCA_964007375.1 Ophion obscuratus | reverse complement strand
GGCTTCGATACACCACGAGCGATCTCGTGTCAACTTTACGCACTTCCGGTTTGCCTCGAGCTGCCACGCAATTTAGCTCCGGTTGTTCGCCTCTCGTCGTGCACGGAACGTTGCGCGCCTCGACCCTTCAAATTGTTTAGCGCTACGGCGTGTTATTTCCCCGCTTTAAAGGATCTAACGAACTGCGAAACGACGCTAATTGACCAAACTTTATACCTGTTCCGTAACGCTGATGCGTACGACCCGGAGTAAAACGAATTTCCCCGTTGAATTCCGACGAGGCGAACAAACTCACCGACGTACAAATTCGCCGGAGCTCGTAACTCGAGTTCTTCGAGCCGGACGCTCGTCGCGTCTCGAGCGAGACGCGTGCAACAAAATTCCAAAGGTATAACCCTTTTTTGTTTATTTTTTCGGGATTTCTTTTTGGTACTTCATTCTACAATGATTTTTCGGCGTTTATTCCATTTTTTCATGACTTTTCCGAGATTTTGTTGTACAAGGATTTTTCGACGACCTTTCAATAATTTTCTAGGGATTTCGCTGATGGTGTTTCATTTTAGTGATATTCTGGCGTTCAATTAGAAAGTTTAGAATTTTTGTAATGGTTCGGTTGCTTATAGCGGTGTTATCACGATTTTCAAATGTTTCTGGTTTCTCGAAGATTTTATATCTTTACTACCTTTCCGCCTGCGGCTTCGCCCACGCAGACTTCTTTTGAATGCTCCTTAATGAAATGTGCTCTTGAAATGTTTCATTGAGGAACACGTAGAATTGTGTTGAAGAGCATTGATACTAAGTTTCAAGTAAATCTGACTAGATATTTATTTTGCCATACGAACTTTGCTATCCCCCTTCCCCTTAAGGATTGAATTTCCAAAAACGATGAAATATCATTAATATTGTCTAGGAGCAATTATATAAAGTTTCAAGAAAGTTTTGCCAGAGATTTTTTATTTTATGTACAAAGTTTGCCACCCCCTTCCGTTTAGGGGTTGAATTTTAAAATACGTAGTTTATTAGTTGTGTTGAAGAGCATAAATACTAAGTTTCAAGTAAATGTTCAGACTAGATTTTTGTTATTTTCTTCAGACCAGATATTTATTTTGCCATGCGAACTTTGCTACCCTCTTTTCCCCTTAAGGATTGAATTTCCAAAAACGATGGAATATCATTAATATTGTCCAGGAGCAGTTATATAAAGTTTCAAGAAAAATTGACCAGAGATTTTCTATTTTCCGTACAAAGTTTGCCACCCCCTTCCGTTTAGGGGTTGAATTTAAAAATACGTACTTTATTAGTTGTGTTGAAGAGCATAAATACTAAGTTTCAAGTAAATCTTCAGACCAGATTATTGTTATTTTTCATACAAAACTTGGCCACCCCCTTTCTCCCCTTAGAAGTTGAATTTCCTAAACGCTGGAATACGTGTTTCATTCATTGTGTCAAGAAACACGAATACCAAATTTTGAGTAAAAACAATTAGATTTTTAAAAAATTGCATACAAACTTTGCCACCCCTTTTCTCCCCTTAAGAGTTAAATTTCGAAAAATCCTTTTTTAAATGGCGGCTACATAATAAAATTAACATGCCCTCCAAGTTTACCTTTTCTACAGTTAGCGGCTTAGGCTGGGCGACGATGAGTCAGTCAGGACTTTACCTTTTTTTTATTTATAGATGATTTCTTGGATAAATTTTATTTTCAATTTTTGCCAGGTTTTTGGTGGTGTTTTGTTGTCGGTTATTTTCCAACGACAAGGTGCAAATTTACAGAATTATTTTGATAATTTGTTTACTCATAACGATTTCCATATCCTTGTAGGGAATTTTCGGAGATTTTATTTTGTATTCCTTTTTTTCACTTATACGCGTCATTTCCCTGTATATTTATGGTGCCTTATTTTACAATGATATCCCTCGGATCAAACGAAACATTCAGGATGTTTTCTTGACGTCCCGTTTGTTTGTAACAATTTAACGGTACCAATATATTCTTAAAATTTAAATACGAATTTTACCTTCGAATTCATCCAAAAGTTATATACGAATAATTCCCTGTTGATTTCATCCCCAAGTTCCGTTTCCCTTATTCGGGAACCAGAGTCCAAAATAGACCTGGGGACTGGAGAACCCTTCCACTCGATCTCTGGCTCAGCCTTCACTTTTCCACTAGATTCGCCCCTCCCTTGACTGAAAAACCTCCCCAGTTGATTCAACGACCTCCAACCTGTAAACATCCCCTTTCCCACAAAAATCCAGCTCAAAGTCCTGAGCGCACGACCTTCAAACCGTCGATATCCATCACCTTGCCAGAATCCTCCCGAAACCCACCCCCAAATTGGCAAATGACCCCCAAATACGCAAGTGGTTGAATTCCAAGACGTCTCCAAGAAGAAACTTACGCCCAACTTCTCGGGTTGTTTGGGTTCATGGGAATCATTCCGCGAATTCTCGTCCGTTCGCACCCTGCCTCTTCTCCTCCGCCTCGGGGTAGAAGGGGGTGAAGGAAACGCTCGAAAGTTTCCTTCGAATCTCACCGGAAACGCGATTCGCGAAAACCGCAGTCAGGCAAACCACCCCTTCGAGAATTCAAAGAGCGATGGACGCCGCGGTGACCAAGCATGGATGATCGCATACATATAAATATTAGGGTGCCTTCGTCGATCCGATCCGTAATTACAATTTGGACAAAGTTATGCCCGCAGCCCGCGAGGAGTCTCGCGAGCTTGATCCCGAATAAGGGAGAAAGAGAGGGTGGACAGAACGAATGGGGATGAAGGGTGGTAAAGGGGGTTGTTAAGGGTGGCTGGGTGAGAGAGATGTGTCAAGTATTTAATCAGAGCCCCGGGGTCGAGTCTGCATGAGACAATGGATAGGGAGCATCCTTCCGGGGGCGAGAGAGGCACAGGGGCTGGAGGGGGTTGCTTCTGCCCGGCTTTCCCAACCTCTATAGCTATTCCGCCCTATGACTAGGGGCGCAATTATGTCGACCTCATTTCAGGACAGATTTACTCCTCTCTGACGCGCACGAGCATTGTCCTCGAGCCTCTTCTTGCCCTTCCACCCCAACCCTCCAACAACCCTTTCTCATCGTCTTCTTCTTGCCCCACTCAGTCCCTTTCTCTTTCTATCGCTCTCTCTCTCTCTCTCTCTCTCTCTCTTGCTCTCTCTAATTCTTCGAGTCCTGCGACGACTAAATCCGCATCTCCTTCTTCTACTTCCGGTTCTCCGTTTACTCGAGCTTTATTTCCTCTTCCATTGAATACTGGCGAGGCTATCTCATCGTCTGCTCAGGACCTGACGGCACCCCTCGATGCACTGCCCCGTGTTTTCCGTCCCTCCTGACGGCTCTACCATCGCGCTCGGTTCCCGGCAACTTTTGCAATCCGACAGCACCCTCGTTCTTGGAGCATCCCCTACAACCTTCTCCCCCCGCGACTTCTTTCGCTATGATAGTTTCCGTCGTTTTGCCGTTTGTTTCCTGACATCCTGGTACATTTGCTTCGGTGCACAATTGGCCTTGAAGGCCTCGCACCGATGATCTTGCTCTGTTCAGTTACCCTTCGTACGTTTTTTCTGCTACATTCAGTTAATAATGCATACGTCTTGTCAATTGATACACAATTTTTTGTAACTATTGCATAAGTCTCTGAAATGAATACATAAGTATATTAATTTAATGCATGAGTCTACAAAATTAATGGATAACTTTATTTTTCTACATATGTTCACTAATCCATGTCTTTTTAATCGATCCACATTTTTTTCTTTTACACATTTTTGTTAATGCATGAGTCTTTCACATTGAAACTCATTTTTAAAATCAATACATGTCTATCGAATTAATAGACAAATATATTAAATCAATGCATAAGACTTAAAAATTAATACAGTAGTCTCTTAAATTAATGCATAAGTATTTTGCATTAAACATACATTTTTCGCATTATTACATGACTTTTATACTAATGCAAGAGTCTTTTGAATGAACACACGAGTCTATTAAATGAATCCATACGTTTTATCGCCTACAAATATTTATTAATGCGCAAATCTACATATACTGTTCGATATATTATCCTAATGCGTTGTAAATTGATTTTGAGCTTATGGTTTATTTCTATTTATTTATTTATTTCTCTCCTCATTGTTTTCTGTTCATACTTTACCCATGCTGGTATCACGAAAAATTCTTTAGTAATAACAATAAACAACCAAAAAAACGGAAGAAACATTCGACATCGACCTATCGAATATAAAATGTCAAAATATTCCTGGAAATTGGTACTTGAGCCTCGTTTGATCGAATCGTCCTATCTCATTTCCTCGCGCGTAATTAACGGAGTCGCCTGGCTTTTTTACGACCCCCTACCCCTTCCACGCCCCTCGATGAGCGACACGTTGATGAGTTATGCCGCGTCGAACGAAAATTCGTATACATTTGCACTTTATTCTTTCACTGCACGGTCGTGTTTGTGCGAGCGTACATACGTCAAGAGCATGGAATTACAGGCGGAAAAGAGAAAAAAAAAGAACAGCCGGCAGCCGCGTATGGAACGAAGTATCGTACAAAGGGAAAAGGGCTCGGATGGAATTAGTGAATTTTTATTTTTCCGTTTTAACGAAAAATTCTTCATCTTCCTTTTTTTGCATTTCTATGCGGAGTGTTCGTACGAAATTTGTAGTTCCATGATTATGGAGGCTGTACGCGAGATCCTATTTTTCCCAGTAGTTTAATATAATACGCAGTCGGGACGTATGAATGTAGGTGTGGAGATATTTTTTATTTTTGCCATGCGTCAGTTCACACAACTTTGCGCAGAAGTGTGTTTGCATATATACGTATATGTGTATGTATACAGGGTGTCCCAGAACAGAATGCGTTTCCAGAAATGGGTGGTTGGGGGTGAAATTCTGCGTCGATTGATATAAGCATGTGTGGGTCTCAGATCAACCCCTGAATTATTATTCATTTTTAAAGGCGGGCCAATCAGGTGCG
>OZ023321.1:20137459-20297459 GCA_964007375.1 Ophion obscuratus | reverse complement strand
GGCGTACTTGGAACTCTGATATTTTTGGAACTCTGATATTTTTGGAACCCTGATGTTCTTAGAACTCTAATGTCCTTGGAACTCTGATGTCCTTGGAACTCTTGTGTCCTTGAAACTCTGATGTCCTTGGTGCCTTGATTTCTTTGCTTCTACGTCGTCCTTGTATCTCTGATGTCCTTGAAGACGTACTGTAGCGTTTTTACCGCTTTAACGTCCTTTGACGCCTACGCTCGTTGTTGATCGACCAAAGACCTTGGAATTCCGCTCTATCGTATGTGCAACGTCGAAGGACGATCCAAAAGCTTCTTATTCATGAAAAAATGCACACGCGCAGATTGGAACGACGTGCCTACAATTCATCCACACTTATTTCTACCTCAATCGCGACCGTTTATCATCCCCCGTCTCGAGGTTAATCAAGGAACCGTCGATTGGTATGTCACCGGGCGAGCCTCGGTGTCCCTCCAGCCTAAACCTCTGTCCGCTTCAGTCAAGGATCAAGGACACACGCGGAGGATCGCGGTTCTCACATCGCGAATTCCACTAGGACGAAGAACGTCGAGTGTCAAAAGTTTTTTGGTACCGTACGCTGACTCAGCTCCTCGTACTTTCACATGGCCGAGATTTTCCGCAAGAACACGAAAGGAACTCGGCGTGCTTTCGAACGCGTCTCGGCGCGCTACGACCGGAATCACGTGGCGGTCCACGCTCTTCCTCCCGCCCTTCGAGCCCTAAAGCTCCTCTAGTCTCTTCCTCTTTTCCAGGACATTTTCGTTCGTCCTTGATCCCGATCGCGATGGGGTCGATTTTTGTCTCTCGCAGGGCACGCGACACTGAATTTCTCGCGGAGCCAAACAACAACAACAACAGCAGCGGCAAAAAAGGACAAATATCAGTTTTTCATTTCCAGGAGACTTTTATCGAAAGTGCGAGGGAAGCCTGGATTATTTTGTTTTCAACCCCCGGGATTATCGAAGCTTCGTCTTATTGCCGAGCGTCTCAAGGTCGATCTGAGCAAGCTTGAGGTTTCTCCGGCTGAGTCGACTGTTCAAAACGCGCCTGATGATCTTATCGCCCGATGACCTTGGATCTTTCCTCTTCGGGCGACGCGGAGACATGCGAAGCTTATTTAAAATTCAATTCTCTTGCTCCCCGCATATACGTATTTGTTTATTTTTTTTTTAATTTTTTTTCAATACGTCGAGCCAAGAGTGAATTGTTTTGCCGTAGGTACGTGCGAGCTCACGTAGGGGCAAGGAACACGTCCGTCCGCGAACCGTTCGCCAAACGCACTGAGGATTCCGCGACGGTTGCTGGTTCGCCGGTGACGTCCATGGAGATCCTCCATCGCACTCTCTCTCTCTCACTCACTCTCTCTCTCTCTCTCTCTCTCTCTCTCTCTCTCTCTCTCTTTCTCTGTGTCTCTCTCTCTCTTGCTCTCCAGGTCTCCCCGGATGGGCATGCGCCACGTACCTTTGCCACTCAAGCTATATACACGCAACCCTCCAGCCACCCACCCACCCCGGAACGAGCTGCCAGAGGGCTGTATGCTGCCCTCACCGAGGCAAAATTGCACCCTGCGCTCGCTACTGCTTTGACGGCGTTGACGATCCGCGCGGCACGGCGAGAGAGGTGGGACAAGGAGGGGAGGCTTCCTTCGACGCGACTCCGGCCGCGTGTCCTTCGATCCCCTCCTCGAGATCACCGCCCCTCACAAATCTTCGATCATCCTGCTCCACCTTGCGACGTCGAAATCTTTCGAAAATTTCGATTTTTCATCGTAGATCGATGGATCATTGAGGCGAGATAAACATTTAGACGGGAAACAATTAAGGCCTTAGGCCACGGTAACGGGTAAAAAATCATGTGCGAATTTAACCATTTTTCTTCGTATGAAAAAGTTATTTACTGATAAAATTAATTATACATCTATTTAGTATGAATATCAAGCTGTTAAAATATATGTATTTTTTTATTCGATGTAAGAAATGGCTGACTACTAATATTTTCTTTTGTTATCTTTTTTTAGGCGCTCCGCGGCGTGACATTTGGCATCCGCAATTTTTTACCTAGAACAAAAAACAAAAATTCTCGTCGATCTACATTAGAATACCTAGAGAAGTACGTACGGAATTGAAAAAATTTTGTTTTATTCAAAAGTTGCAGGTATTTGAACTTGAGAAATGAATTTTCAGTGAAAAATTTCGTTATAATTGATCATAAACTGCTCATAAAATGAAAAGTTTTCGATCAATCAGAAATTCCGTACGTACTTCTCCGCGAAATGCAATTAGAAACATAACTTTTAAATTTTCAGTAAATCGAGTGAAAATTTTTGGTTATTTGTCACGCCAATTGGAAATAAGCTGTTTCGAGAAGTTTCTAGTAGTCGGACGATTTGTTTGGGTTTGTTTGGATTTGAAAGAAAAAATCGAAACATCGAAAGAAAAAATACATATTTTCTAACAGCTTGATATTCATACTAAATAGATGTGTAATTAATTTTACGGGTGAATCAGTTTTTCATACGAAAAAAAATTGTTAAATTCGCACATGATTTTTATACCCGTTACTGTGGCCTAAGGCCTTAAGCAATTTTTTAAACGATTTTTTAAACTAAGAAATAATTATTCTACATCTATCAAACTGTAGGTATACATTAACAGTATAGTTAAGCGTATAGAACAATTTTGAAACATTCGTTAATCATCAAAATGGCGAAGCTGTGTCAGAGCGTTACAGCAAGATCGCCGCGGGAGTTGCGAATCGGCGTGCAGTCTAGATTCCCGTAGACTGTGATTTGCAAAACAATTTAAAAAAATTTTCAGTTAGATCATGTATAGTTTCTATGTAATGGTAATTAAAATGAAGAAAATGCAAATTTAATAAAATGGCACGCATTTGCAAAAAAAATCAACAGTTCACGCAACGTTTCTGTAAAATGTGGATTAAAAAAGTCGTTTTTTTTTACAATTTTTGAAAAATAGTTCTCGTCAAGTAGAAGGTAGCAATATTATCAATATTGCTACCAAGTTTCAACTCAATCGGCTTGATAGTTTTTTAGTAATCCTGCAGGCCAATATCGATAATGGAGTTTTGATAAAAACGTGTTTGACGTTCACGCCCGCTCCGAATCCGAGTGGTGAAGCACAGCATTGGCGGGCTGTAACGTTTGAAGTTTTTCGAATTTCGCTTTGAAACTTTGGGAAAATATTCTACATTTATAGTTCTATCGTTTGAAGAAGAAGAAAAAAAGAAATTGATTTTATTATCGTTGTAAATATATATCGCACCTTAAAATTACGTGAAATTTTATCATTCTTATTATATTTTTGGAAAAATTTATCTCTCAAACTATCATTGCTACAATTTGCTGTTAAATGGCAAACAGAACGATGTCGTTTATAAAATACATTGTTATATAATTATCATAATAATGATATGACAAATAATAAGAGTATAGTAAATATAAAATAATTAATCATGATAATTACAAATATATTATTATTTTATTACTGTTGTGTTTGCAACTCAAGCTATAATATATTAGTTATTATAATGATTATAAATATAATTCATCTATATGCGTGTGAGTGCTAGGGATATGCCAACTTAGGTTCTTCACACTTCTTCCTGCATCCGTGCAAACAATGCCTTTTTAAAATGTTTGATAAACATGTTTATTTATTCTTGCATAATTTGTTGTTAATTTTTCTTTTGACCGTTGTCTGTATTTTGTTTGCTACAAAACCGTGCGACCATACTTCGATGATAGCCAATTACAAATATGCACGACTATTACGAAAAAATATGTACGACTGTATAAATAAAAGTGAACACATCACAACGAGGGATGATCGATACTTTCAACAACAGTTTCGATAATTTTCTTCGGAGGGAGATGGAGGAAAAACTCCGGAAGTGAAAAAATATGCGGGCGACGTATTCGAGCAGGGAACTGTGGGGGTTCCTTTGTGGACTTGCAAAGCAATTCGGAAGCTTCGAACGAGTTTCGGGCGCTTACGTCGATCGAGAAGAGAGAGAGAGAGTTAGAGAGAGAGAGGGCCAAAACCGAAGAATGGCGAGCAAAGATTCGTAACAATTTCACGTTTAAAGCTTGCACCCGAGGTAAAAGGGGACGAGTTTCCTGGCCCGGGATAATCATCCCGGACACGACGAAACTACGAACTTTATTCAAGACTTTCGATGCTCCTTCGATTTCTCCTTCTCCTTACCGATCTGATGATCTCGCGAACGTCGGAAAATTCACCTGATCGAAATCGCCGTCGTCCTCTATACGGAAGTGACAAAAATATAATTAAACAAGTAAAAAACGAATATTCGAAAAAACTCGGCAATTTTCGAGCTTGACATATCCTAGACATTGACGAGTCTGCCTGGGGCCGAAAAAAGAGTACGATATTCAAGATTTTTTCTGATGAGAGTTTCTTGGAATGACGATCGCGGAGTGTTATATACTATTGATCCATAGTATTGCCAACTTTGAGTTATTGTATTAAAAATATTGATAGATAATGGAGTTATTATTATTTAAACAAAGTGTCGCAGTTACTGCCTGGCCAATCGGTGTAGGTGGTTCTGGCAACTAGGGCCATCTCTGATGAAAAGTAAACAAAATGTACTCTTACCAGGAACATCCCTCAGGTGACACCTTTCGATGTTGTTGAAATTTGGATATGTTATAAAGCACCGAAAAGTAAGAGATACGTATTTTTTTCGGCGGAAAAACGGTTTTAAGGGGTAAAACGAACCCTCGAAAATAGGGGTGTTTTTCGTTTTTCGTCGATAACGTTATGGTTCTCATCTCCAATGTATATTGCACAAAAAAATAAACATTGTTGCAATTTGAATTTTTCTAATATCTCGTATCGTCAAAACGTTAAAACCTGAGGGATGTTCCTTGTTAGTTTAATAAGAAAACTTTCGTATGAGCGGGTATTATTTAAATTTAGAAAATAATAAATTGACAAGTTTAGAATAAAAATCGTTCGATTTTTGACGAATGAATAAAACTTTGACCATTTGTTATTAAAATATGCAATTTTATTAATAACAAATGTTTATTGGTATACAACAATGATTGAAACCACTGCGTACATTATTTTATCGAGTGTATACATATATATATATATATATTAGGGTGTGCGGAAAAAAATTCATACTTTTTTTTCTGTTGCATTCGCCAAAGAAGGTGAATTAAGGTAAAAAATGAAGAATGCTCGAAGGAGAGCTCAAAAAAAAATTATTTCGAATGGCGCATTGCATTTGAATATTTTCCATAAGAATAACCCAGGAAAATGTTGGGATTTCTGAATGTGGTAGTGCAACTCGTCAGGAAAAAATCACACAAAGATGTCATTAATATATTCTCATGAAGAATTGAATTTCCAACAAAAAAGTTTTTACTAAAAATTAGCTGAGAACAACCGTTCAAGTGGAATCGCTGTCTGAAATTGAATTGATAGAAAAAAAAAAATAATTCAGAAGGCTGTAAAAATCGAATTTTTCGCTTTACGAAAAAACTTTTTGGGTTTTTTTTTTGTAGAGAATGTTCTGCTCTAACATACAATTTGCATGGAATCGTTCTCAAAATATTTCTCTGATATAAAAAAGAATCAAGTACAACAAGAAATATAAAAGAAACGACGTCCATCATTGATCGTGTTTCGAAAGGTTTTATTGAATTAATTTGGTTTAATAAGATAAAATAATTTGTTTTTACATTATAATGCTTGATAATCATCGTTCCTTTTTTTAAGAGTCTGTTTGTTGCAATTAGGGTATTTCTGTCGATGATTTTGCACTACGCCCAATAAATATTGTAGCTGCTCTTCGTTTTTTGTTAATGAACCGTTATATGCTTCTATCAAAGTGACACCACGTTCGGCTACGTTATTAACGACTTTTGGATTTAAAAAAAATCTAAGCAACTCAAATAAGTGGCATTTTCCGGCCATAATTCAATATTTACTCTCGAAAAATCATGAGGTAAATTTAATTGCTAGAAAAGAAATAAGGATTCTTGAGTAACGAAATCGCTTATGTCTTCTTTCAGCACCATTTCCCAATCATTTTTTTCAACAATTACTCGCTCGGAAGGATTTTTGGATTTTTCTCGAGTTTGCAGAGCTTGTACCATTTTTGCCTTCACACTTATCGGCACAGCATTGTCAAAAAACGACAAAGCAACAATTTTTTCGTTAAAGTACTACAAGTGACTAGCTAATTTTTTCGAGGCAGCCTCCCCTACCACAGGATTCACTTCGCAATAACGAATGAAATTTTGTAGCAGTGACAGATCTGATTTGGGGGAGAAATGTCGCGGTTTTCCGTTCGTGGCGCTAGCGTGAAGCTTGTAATTTTGCACTACGAGCTACCGCATGCTGCCGCCAGGTGGCAGCGTGCGCTAAGGCGCGCACGCCGCTTAAATAAGAAAAATTAATTTCAGACAGCGATACCACTTGAACGGTTGTTCTAAGCTAATTGTTCGTAGGAACTTTTTTTGTAGAGAATTCAATTCTCTATCAGAATATCTTAATGACATTTTTGTGAGAATTTTTTCCGAAGAGTTTTACTACGACGTTCAGAAGTGCCAATATTTTCCTGTGTTAGTCTTATGGAAAGTATTCAAATGCAATGCGCCGTTCGAAATAATTTTTTTTTTGAGCTCTCCTTCGAGGATTCTTCTTTTTTTACCTTAATTCACCTGTTTTTGGTGGATGCAACCGAAAAAAAATATATCGTTTTTTTCCGCATACCCTTATATAAATATATATATATATATATATATATATATATATATATATATATATATATATATATATATATATGGTACGCAATGGTTTAGTCATTGATGTTTACCAATAAACAGTTGGTAAGCCGATTCCACCCTTAGAATAAGTGTCTACAAATCTAACCCCTAGAATACATATATACATATCTCCCTCTTATCTCTGCCACCCGGAATGACACGGTAATTATCGACGTGACAAAAAAATGTTGCAGACAAAAGTTGTGCGGTGTGAAGGGGGCCATCAGATACGACCAATTTTTTTTTTTTCGTTGGACGCGCTGACGCACAGTGAAGGTCACTTCCACGTTTTTAACTTGTATGGTTTCTTTTTTTAACCATCTTGCGGAGTGATCGACTGAACGACTTTGACCCCCTAATGATTTTTATTCGGCTTGAGGTGCTCCACAAGATTTTTGAAAAAAAGGTATCATTCCATTTAAATAAGTGGAGGCGACCTTCACTGTGCGTCAGCGCCTCCAACGAAATAAAAAAAAAAGATTGCATTTGATGGCCCCCTTCCCACCGTACAATTTTTGTCCGGACCACTTTTTTGTGACGTCGATAATTACCGAGCTGTTTCGGGTGGCTGAGATAAGAGGGACACCCTGTATATACATATATAATGTAAAAATATACATAATTTTTTGCACAAATATTTTTGCAGGTAATTTCCGTTTCCAAAATGATTTGTTTTCCACGCAACACGTAAATAGCTTCAAATTATTACGCGTGAGTATCTTGTAGGAGAAAAAATGTATCGAAGAGACAATACAGACGGGATCGCAAGACTGGAAAAGTGTAGGCCTCAAATATTTGTCAACCCCCTAGAAGTGTAGGCCTCAAATATTTGTCAACCCCCTAAATTTTTTTCACCCCCCTAGAATTAATGTTTTCGACCTCAAGCTAAATCGAGGGAGCTTCTCGTATCCTTCCTAATAAAATCATAACTCTCTCTGTCTGCTTATTTGGGTTTTCCAACCCTTAATAGTTAACATGGTCCACTTTACACTAATCGTGGTTCAAAAACTAAACCAAATACCCAAAAATCTCGACAAATTGCAGGCACGGATAATTTGTGGAAAAAAAAATCAATCCACGAGACAATGCAGGCGTGATGGCAAGGGTGGAAAAGTGTATACGTAGGTAAGGGCGAGTTGTGGAGAACGTCGTTTCCTCTCGTGGCTAAAATCGACCACGTGGCATCGCGACGTATTTCCCGAGTCACCGCTCTCGAGCTAGGGCGACGATTGTCTCGAGGTGTCTCTCTTCGCAGCTCGGAACCAAACGAATAACTTAACGCGGTCTATTTCCGAGAGAAAAATATCGCGTTACAACCCTGTCCCGCCGTTGTGTAGCCTCAAAGGCTGGCGTTCTCAACCAAAAGTCATGCGAATAAAGGGCAAAGGGAATGACGAAGATAGGGAAAGGGGTGACGCGGGCGTGCCGAGCTGAGAGAGCCTTAAATCTCCCGGCTCACTCGGCAAAATTAAGGGGTTGCCAAGCTCGTCCAGTTGCTGGTAAGCAAGAGACGGAAACAAATGAGTCTAAATTTTTAAGCTTTTTCGGGATCGTAGAATTCATCGTCCTGAAGACAGGAAAGGGACGGGACGAGTGAGGGAGACAGAGAGAGAGAGAGAGAGAGAGAGAGAGTCAAATAAAAAATCACGCTTTTCGAACTGCCTCAAATATTCGGTGGCCATATTTTTCAAACCCCTGGAATAAATGTTTTCGCTCTCGAGGTAGACCTAGAGAACTTCTCGTATCGTTACTCATCAAAATTATACGTCGGTTTTTCTCTCTTTCTCGTTTTATGTTTTTGTTTCGGTTTATTAGAGGTTTTTCACCCCAAAAAGTAAACATTTGGTAAGGCTTTTGTTAAATCTCATTTGTTTGGGTTCTTGTAAGCCTTTCCTGGGATTTGTAAGCCTTCTCACTTTAGACGCTAAAAAACGCTGTTTTCGTGAATTTTTTTGATAGGTTTAAATTATAGATATTGACATGAAAGTTGTTACACTTAATAAATATACTTTTGAAATACATGCATTTTTTTCTTATGTATTTATGCAACGCAAACAAACTTTAAACGCGTTTTTTTCTCGAAACAACGTTTTTCGACGGCTTGTTGATAAAATTTTCGAAACTACTAAACCGATCCTTATGAAATGTTGACCACATATTCTTCACTACTATAGCTATAGCGCATATTAAGGATTTTTTTAATTTTGCCATTTACTATTTTTTTTTGCCACAAATGGTGAAAAAACCCGTGTTTTTGTTTTTTCGAAAAATGTCCGCCGTTTTGTTATTTTTGCATGTATAAAAATCGTATGATACGCGCTATAGCGATTGCCATACTGAATCTAATACCGTTTGATTTTTGTTGTATCGGATGATCCATCTCCGAGATTTCATCAACAGCGCAGACCTACAATTTTTCTAGGACATTTTTTTAACTACCATTTTCGTCTATAAATAGTGATTTAAGGGGTTACCCCCACTTGCGATTTTGAAAAAATCGATTTTTTTTATTGCATTCTTTTGAAGTATAAGTATCTGAGAATATGTCCTGAAAATTTCAAGTCGATCCGAACAAAATTGACTGAGATATGAGCGTTGAAAGAGAAGAATCCGTTGTGTAAACGACCGGCTAATTGAAACTTTAAACGCGTTTTTCTCAAAATGGCATTTCTGAAGTCGGTGACCAAGATTACTCGAACACTAATGAACCGATCTTCTTGAAATTTTGCAGGCTTACTTAATACATAAAAATGTAGTCTTTGATCGTTCGATTTTTTTTCGAAAAAAATGGCCGTTTTATAGCCAAAAAATGCCATTCTAACAAAAAAAATAGCCAAGCCGTTTTTTTTCGTTAAAATCGAACCATTAACTTTGACTGTCCGCCATTTTGTGAAAGATGAATATTTTTTTAAATCCTTCGATTAAAGACTAGTTTATACTTATATTTGACTAAATCCATCCGCATTTTTTTTTCCAGATGATCCACTTCGTCTCAATGTTGGTCACCGCAAACCGTGTATATAAAAACATTATTTCATTGACGGCCATTTGCTACTAAACAATGTAATATTTTTCGATAAAAAAATTACTGAAAGTTCTTCAAGATGTGTTCTTCAAGATGGTATATTGATCGATTAAAAAAGTTTTGTAGTTTTCTTTTAAAAAATTCATGAAAAAGGCCTTTTTTGCGCTACAAGTGGGGGTAACGCCTTAAATAAATAAATATTTAAAAAAAATGTATTTCGAAAGGGTATTTATTGAGTGTAACAAATTTTATATCAATATCTATAATGTAAATCCATCAAAAGAATTCATGAAAATAGCATTTTTAGCGCCTAAAGTGAGGAGACCCCTTAATTTAAACTCAGCCTAGAGGATTCTTAGGATCCTTCCTGATCGATAGTATGAGGCGGTGTCTCTCTCTTTCTCTCTCTCTTTTGTTTCCTGTTTTTGTTGGGCTTTTTCAATGTCTAAAAGTTAACATTTTCAAATTTAAAGTAAGCCCAGCGAATTTTTCGTATCCTTGCTGATAAAAATGATAAGGCGCTCTATCTACCTCCCCCCCCTCTCTCTCTCTCTCTCTCACCCTCCCTCCCTCTGCCGCTTTCTCTTCGTACGGAATCCATTGGAATATTTCACAAGCACTCAATAAATAATCTTGAAACACTTGAAAGGTTCATAACAAAAATCGACGTACTTTTTTTTACTGGAAAGAAATTGTCGCTGCGATATTTACTGGCCACGTAGCGGGTCGGTGAGAAAAATTGGCAGTAAAAAAAATGAAATAACACCGCAATCCTGTTACTTCTTGTCTCATTGTGAGCAGGCTCGTTACCTCGTGGCTCTGCTCGACGCCGAACATACTTCGATTAGCCTTCGAAATCGTGTGCACTTTTTCGCTTTTAGAACTTGAACAGCCTCGATAAAGTCGCCAGTTTTACTCACGAGCTCCGCATTTTTGTACGGTGGCTCTTGTTACCTTGACAACAATGGAAAATAAATATCGCGCGCGTTGTTGCGATAACGAGAAGCGATGAAAATAAAGTGTTGCCCGAGCAACAAGTCGCAATTCACGCGCGTTCGATGTTTAATTTTTTTCCTCCGATTTTTTTTTTCACGCCGCTATATTTAATCAGATTGTTTTTTTTAAATTCAAATAAATGGATTCATCGATGCTCGCCGATCAGTGATAATATTCGATTTTTTTTCCTCTTGGAAATTAAACCGGTAAATTTTTTAGGTTAATTATAACTTAGAGCAAGGTATATAAAGTTTTTTTTTATGAATGGGAATATTTGGGCGACTCCAATAAATAAAAGGACCGTTAAGAAACTAAATGTAAGTCTCCCCCTCAAAAAAGCTCCGGCAAGCAAAAAAATTGTGCCCGGCCTACGATTTGATAATATAATCCGATATATTAAGCTTACCATTGTTATTATGACTTTTTCGTCGACTCGGCACTCTTCGGGCATTTGCCGCGGTGAGTTTCTTGCTTTTTTTCCTTCCTGCCCTTCGCTTTTCTGCTGTCGCTTTAAATTCTTTCCCTTCGTCTCTTTCTTGCCTATAGATACAGATTTTCGCTCCTGAAACCGAGCCCCCTTTTTCCGTACAAACTTAATGTTCTTAAGGTTCTTCTTGAGGAATTGAAAAATCAATCGATATATACACGAAACATGGTATATTTTTAAAATTTAACAATAATTTTTTTCGTTCACCTAATTGAACTATTAGTTGACATTAATTGCAAATATGAAGGTAATTCTACAAAGAACAGGTAATGATAATACGTAAATTATTAACATGCAATTAATTGCTCCGATAATAATCGATCATCATCAATATTTCAATCGTTTCACTGACAATAATGAATTGTTATCAATGCTAAATTAGTTCGACTCATGAAATTCGACTAAATTTTCAACCGCATCAATCAGTTCAGAATTCAAAATTGCCCTCGAGTTTTCTTTGATCTCGAAAAATCTTTACGTCATTTCGAAAAATCATGAATATTTCGTATTACCGAAAATATTATTGGAGATTGGATTTTTCTTATGCACTCGATTTAAATTTTGCGCGACGTTACTTTTTGTTTTTTTGCAACGATGCATTTTTTCGTCTTGGAAGAGTTCCCGTCCCCCGCAACCCTCCAGGAGGGGAGACTTACGATTCGTAGCGGTTACCCTGCTATAAGCGCACGGCAGACGAGCACACCAGCTCTAATAGGATTGCTAAAATTAATTACCCGCATTTCCATAAGCCCCTTCTCTTCGTAAACGTTTTCCTTTTCTTCTTTATTCGCGCCTCACCCCTCACCCCCGCCACCCTCTCGCCCGCGCTCACGTCGTATTAGAACTACGAATGAGGTAAAGTTGGACGTAATACAACTTGATCGTCGAGAAGTACAAGACGAACGGGATCAACTAATTTTGGGCGCTTAAATTCTGTTTTTTCCCCGCTTTCGTCAAATTGAATACACAAAGAAGACTGATGGCTCAAAATGCAGAGTCCTATTTGAGGAGAGGGTAGGGGTATCAGCGTGAAAAAAAAACACTTTTTTTGCAAATTTTTTTCATCTACATGGAAAGAGTACATTTATTGAAACCTTTTGTACATTGTTAAGTGTCATTTCAAGAACATTCCGTGTTCCGAAAACACTTTTTCGAAGCCCGTGTTCACTGCCATTTGAAAACTACATGACCGATTTATTTCAAACTTGATACATACTTTCTACATATAAAATACCATCCCCCCCAACGGTTACTTAAAAATTTTTTTTACATTGAGGGGGTGTCCACCCCCAAAATGGCGGAATTTTTTGTGAAAAATAGCACTTTTCACTTTACATGACCACCAAAAATTTAGAAATGAAAAAAAAATTATCAAAGACCGTTGGGGGGAGGATTTGATGATACTTTGACTGAATTTTGATGGTACTTGATTTCAGGTAATTTATAGCTGAGATACAGTGAACACCGCAAATCGTGTTTTTCCAAAGGCGTTCTTGGAAAAGCTTCGTCACCGGCTTGTTTGTCGATATTATCGCGTAAAAATTTAACGGAATGTTCTTGAAATTTCACTTAACAATGTACAAAAGGTTTCAATAAATTTACTCTATCCATATAGATGAAAAAAATCGCAAAAAAGTGTTTTTTACGCTGAAACCCCTACTCTCCCGTTAAGAAAAAAAAAACACACCAATCGAAAAGAGAGAGCTCTTTTTTCATTGAATTATGACAGCCGTAATTATTTTTGAATGGTGCTTGCAAATCGAAAAATCATTTGCAACATATCTCGCAATCTTGATTAATAAAGATATTCCCATTGATTAATAAATTATCATAATACAAATATTTTCAATGGTTAATAAATAATTATTAATAAATATAATTAACAATAAATTATTGTTAATAAAAATATATCAAATTCTATAATTATCAATTTCCGCAAGCTCCGACGACAAAAATAATTATTTGAATATTAATTGCGAATGAAAACACGTGCGGGAACGTGAATTTTTTATTTCACATTTTGTACAATTAGCTTATCAATCGTGTGGCAAGAATTCATACTCTTAAAAAATACCTGAGAATTTTTAAAATCCAAAATTATATTTAAACAATTTGAAACGTCGAGTCCATTTTTATTTAATCGAAAATCCAAAAAAGCCTGCATCTCGACGTTTGTATCAATGCTCACAGTAATTTCAGATTTTTTTCTTTAATTTCACGGGGCAAATGAAAAATCAACAATCGATGGAAACGCGTGCAGAATTTCTTGCCCCTACGAATGACGTCACAAATCAATAGTATCGATACAAGCTTGGGGTGCGGAGGAGATAAGTCGATAAAAATAATGTCGTACGTTTCTTTGAACGTGGCCTACCCCAGACGGATATGACACTCGAAACGTTGGCCGACTCGCTTGGCCAGTCGAGACACGAAAATAAAAACTGTCTCGCCGCTCTCTAATCACAGAAAAGCCGCCCCGAGAAAATGACCGAGAGAGAGAAAGATTTGTCTGGATGGTCTCGGGAATAGTGTCGTCAAAAAAAAAAAGAGAAGAAAGAAAAGAAGGAAAAAAGACATCCGATGAGGATCGACGAGGCGACGTGTTTTGCGAGCAAATTGTTAGGACCTGTAACGAAGAAGCGAAAGTTTGCTTGCGAGATGATGGACCAAAAACGCATACACATACACACACATGTACTATAATTATCGGTTATTAGATTGTCTTTTGTTCGGAGACGCTTCGAGACGGCGCAACCTGCAATTTGAATAAAAAAGCAATGTAAACAATGGACCGCTGAAATTCGAGAATAATTGCGTCGGTGTGAAGACGAAAAGATGGTCCCCAACGCATAGTCCCAAAAAAAATATCGTCAAAGCCATAAGTTCCTATACTTTGTTATTTTACTTTGATTGCAACATTGTGATATTTTATCTTGATTAATCTATGTTATTGACTGCAATAGAAATGATATCATTAGCAATTATGGAATTATATTATTATATTAAATAGAATAATAAATAAGTCTATATGGATAATTCTCCCAGAATTATCACTTTGCAGGTAATCTTACTTTTTTGATAGATAACATTCGATTACCTTGTAGGTTTTTTTTATTCAAGGGGAGGGTAGGGGTTTCAGCGAGAAAGAAAAACTTTTTTGCGAATTTTTTTCATCTATATGGTTAGAGTAAATTTATTGAAACCTTTTGTACATTGTTAAATGTCACTTCACGAACATTCCGAAAAATATCCACAAACAAGCCGGTGAAAAAACGTTTCCAAGAACGCCTTTGGAAAAACACGATTTGCGGTGTTCACTGTATCTCAGCTAGAAATTATCTGAAATCAAGTACCATTAAAATTTAGTCAAAGTGTCATCAAATCCTCCCCCCAACGGTCTTTGATATTTTTTTTTCATTTCTAAATTTTTGGTGGTCGTGTCTATTTTTCACGAAAAATTCCGCCATTTTGGGGGTGGAAAACCCCCACAATGTAAAAAAAATCTCAAACTAACCGTTGGGGGGAGGCACAAGAAAATAAGCAACAGAACAATTTTCAAAACTTCGTTCTATCTTTCAACAAATCCACGGGCGTTGATAATGTTTTTTTACCAATTTTTCCCCCTCAAACTCTTAGATTAATCCTCACCGTTTAATTTGATCGATTGGAGAGCTCCGTACGATGATTCGGCGCCAAGTTATCAGCTGTACCAAGAAAATGGCATTTTTTGTTGTACTAGACTCAATATTAATTTGCAAACCGTAGTTGCAACAATGATCTATATATATATATATATTTTTAATTTTCTTCACCTCCACCATTCCAAAATATAATTATACTTTATATTCATTATTCTATCTTATTGACTGCGATAAAGATTGCCTTTCAATTTGTGATAGTAAATAATATAGAATTAGAAATAAATAAATGAATAAAAACAATATACATATATAGAATTAGAAATAAATAAATGAATAAAAACAATATACTTATCGTTCTATATTATTCACTACCACAAATTTAAAGACACTTCTTATGGCACTCAACAAAATACAACAATAAATATAAAATATAATAATGAATAAACAACAAATAAAATTCAAACAAATGAATATATATATATATATAAAGAAATCCGCAAATGAGGGACATTTGCCCATTCCATTACGTTTACGCAAGGGGTGATCCTCTGTCTCTCTTTCCTGGACGATTCGTATAGGCGAACATTATCGAAAGATTGAAAGTCGATTGAATAGAGTGGGCAAGCGGGTTCGACCATCGCATGAGCAAGCTCTTTACTCTCGAGGTTTCTGGCGATGTATATATATATATATATATATATATATATATATATATATATATATATATATATATATATATATATATATATATATATATATAGGAGCCGATCGAGTCTGTGAACTTGAATCCGCAGCACAATGGATCCAATGAAACGCGTCATTATTGTTCGATTTCTCTCCCACGATTCGCTATCCGCTTTTCCTCAACTTCCTCTCACTGAACTTTCCTCGAGTCTGAGCACTGGCCCGTCGTGGTTCTCGTGACCGGCGAGCATTTACCCCGGACTTGGCTTCTTGTGTATTCATTTTGTGGCAATTATATCAGTGAGCCCGAAAAAACGCGTGCACCCGCATCCCATAGGACTTCTTGTATTAACCTCGTATTAAGGGGCTATGCCAGTGCGGACGCTGAAAATTTGGGTGATTTTCGGAAATTTTTTAGAAGAAAAGTACTCAATTAAATGTATCGGAATATTAAGAATATATTTCGCTATATTTCACCTGAATTACATAATTTTTTCATAGAAAAATATTGAGATCCAAGCGACTTATGCGGTGCCTTCGGAGGCGCCAAAAAAAAGGTTCCTCCACTGCTGACATGGTTCCGGCCGATTGAGTAGCTGAAACCGAAAAAGGAAAAAATGTCGTTAAACTGGAGGGTATTTCCTGTACAATGACGTAGGATTTTCGAAAAATATCAAAATCTAACAAAATGGCGTAGTTATGAAAAAAAGTCTGTTTTCTTGCCTATAAAATGGTCGTTTTTTCAATGCCAAATCGTCAATTTTCATCCAATCAAAAATATCCTACGTCATTGTAGAGTAAATAAATTCAAGAGTACTCAGTTCAAATTTCAAGTCAATCGGATAATTGCTCTTCGAGTTACAATGTCAGCAAATTCGAAAAATCTCATTTCGAGAAAAACGCGTTCAAAGATTTAACTATCGATTTTTGCAAGATAAAATGATAGAGATACGGCCTTGAAATGTTTACAGGATTTTCTTGAAAGTATAAACTGTCGAAAAAGGCAAAAAAAAATCGATTTTTTTAAGGTGTCACCCTGGTATAGCTCCATAACATTTTAAATTGTGGCGAAAAACAATCGTTTCGTCAATAAAATCGGTAACTGGCTGCGCTCGCTCGAATACGAGACGTAAACATATTGTTAACGGCGGGGTAAAGTAAATTCGGCGAAAAAAAGGCATGTTTTTAAGATTTTTTTGGCGTAACGAATAGCGTTCGTTTATTGAAAAATTTACATATAATAAAGTAACATTTGAACAACATTGTCCTAAATTTGCATTGCAAAATATTCAAAATTGAGCGAGTGAAAATTAAACCCCGGAGGCGCTTCGAAAAAAAGTTGGTTTGCGGTGTGCACCATAACTCGCAACAGAATCATTTGAAACAAAAAAATGAAAATGCATTTGTTAAAGGAGATGTTTCTCGATGACGGGAGCATTTTTTTTTCGATTTTTCGATTTTTCGTAGCACTTGGGAGCCAAAAACCCGATTTTCGCTAAAAAAATAGGCTAATTTGTTGTTGAAAAATTAGTAATTATTAAAAAAAACAAAAAAGCTGTCGACAATACCTGATGAATTATGTCAAGAAGTACTGTGCAAAATTTCAAAGCGATTGGTCCAGTAGATTTTGAGTTATCGTGCACACGGACTTCAAATATGACAAGTCTCAGAAAAACGGTTTGAAAAACGCAGAAGAGAAGAGAACGGTATGGAGCAATAGACGCTCAAATACTCATAACTTCGTCAATTTTACTCCGATCGACTTGAAATTTTAACACAATATTCTTGATATATTATGCATTCATTTAAAAAATTTAAAAAAAATGAATTTTTTTTTTTTTTAATACCCCGCCCTTAATGATGGCAACAGTAATGATGATCACTATGATTATAGAATTAATTAGGATGCCTATAATGAAAATAATAATGATAATTACATAATTCAATAAAATTTAGTTAAACAATATTTAAAAATAGTAATAGCATTCTGACAAAATAATAATAATAATAATAAAAGGAAAAGTAATAATAATGTATACTTGGCGTAGGGATCTTGCCGAGCCCACCGCCCGGGTGTGCGCTCAATCTCGCAATAACCATCGGTGTGCAGGGCTAACCATCCGGCATGTCGAGAACACACACAAACATGCTCGAGGGACATACCAGTGATGTGAATGATCAGGGACTCTATAAACGGGTTATCCCAAAAAAGCGAATGTTCAGGGTCCACTGAAAAGTAAATGCTCGGGGCCCCTATAAACGAGCTCCCCCGAAAAGCTAATGGGAGTGAGTGTGAATATAAATGTCGGAGGGCTCAAATGTTGAGCACCTCCTGGCTATCGGATGAATGCAAGTAAATGAACCGGTAAACGTGACGAAGTCGGACACTCAATAACACGCACACTAAACATCGCGGGTCGGCACTGGGACTCGCCCGTCGTCCTCCGCGGAGGGTACATGGTGAAAACCAGGCCTATACTCCTGGGCCGCTGGATAGTACAGGGGCCCGAGTTCACTTAAGGTGGGGTCCCACGGCCCGTCATATCACAGGCCGCGCCAGATCTCGGCACACCTGTCGAGGCCTGAGCGAACGATCGCGCCCCACTCCGAGTAATACCCGGGGCGTGTGTCGGCCCGAATCGGCTTGTTGTTTTCGCCATTCCAACACGCCAAGTGATACGGAGCGCATGGCTGCGGGTGCAGCCGCCATAGTTTTAGTAGTTCTTGTTTTATATACGTCATCCAAAAATGTTGCCATAATGTTGTAGAATGACCATTCCGGTTTATAAATATCATCGGTGCCACTACTCGTTTTCATAGAATTCTTGATCTTCCCTTTTGATTTCCTGTACGTCGACGCCAAGTTCTCTTTTTCCTTTTTTTATTCCGTGATGGGTATTGTTCCATCTTTTAAATTACTTTTTATCCGCAACCACGCATCATGGACATGGTCCTTATTTTTATTTCGGCGCGACGAGCTATTCCAAAGCGCTTGTTCATTTTCGTAAAGATTGAAAAAGCCGAATGTTAGTTCGTTCGTCCACTCTGTCGTACGGCCGCAGATGAAATGAACAAGAACCGATGCGCCCGTGCAGGCCACGACGGGCCCCGCGCGCTGAGCCACGCCGCGCCTTTGAATTTACCGCCTCCCGATGGATCGGACGGGCGACGGCAGTCCACCACAGGTCACAACGGACCTGACCGTTCCCATGGCCTGTCAGCGTGTCCCGGGGCGGCCTGGCCTGTCAGAACACGGGCCGTGGGATCCTAGCTTTAGCCGGATGGACCGGGCTGCCCCATCAGCTAGCGAAAAACCCCCATACTGTTATTGTGCCGTGGGGCGGGCTCGACGAGTCTACTAGCATCCGCTCTGGGGCGGTCCGACGCGCACATACTTCGGCGTGGACAGTCTGCGGCGTCTCTACCCCAAAGTCCACTCTCATCAGCACAAACAGAAGGAAGTAAGGGGGACATGGAAAAACATGGATTTACAACAAAAAGAAAACATGATTAACGCATCTAGGGAAAAAGGGCTCCCAACTCCGACAACAACAACAACGACAAAACATAGACAGGAGAACTGTCGGATGGACAAACGGGACAGAAAACAGTACCGCTTGCGTTTGTAGCGGCGACGGCTGAGGCAAAAATTAGGGCGCAGCTGCAGTTCATCAGGGAATGTCTGGTGAAAATGGAAGTAAAGACGCGGGTGCAAACGAACATCACCACTGTATTAATGACAAACATCGCAAAGATCAGGGAAGCGACAGACGAGGCGTGGCGCGAATGGGACAGAATGCACGTGCTCGGGACGGCAGAGGGCCAGCGTGGCTCGAATGAACAAATGACGCCACAAACGAAACGGAAGCGCGAGACCACGGGCTCAAGCCAGGAACTTACGCCGGTTAAACGGCCGACGTAGGGTGCGGAGCCCTCCTCTTGGCAAACGGTCGTGTGGAAAGAGAAAGAACAGACGCCTGGACAGAACAAACTGGTAACGAAGACGCCGACAGTCGCGACTGCGACGCCGACCGCAGCAGCTGCGCAGCAAAGAGCGGAAAACCGGTGCTGGGGTGGTCCTCATCAATGGCAGTGGCAAGACGTACGCTGAAACACTGCGACGCATGAAAGCCGTTGACCCTGCTACCAAAAAGGTGCAGGTCAGCAGCTATCGCATGACAAAGGATCGAGGTGTCCGTCTCCGTGACGAAAGCGGAGCGGGAGACCGACGAAGCTTCCAGGACAAGCTTCGGGAAGTTCTGGGAGCGGACGCACAGGTAAGGGACATGAACAGGTAAGGGACCAACGTTAGACTGGATATACTGGAGATGGACTGTGTTATTCACAAAAAGGAAGTGACTGAGACATTTCAACTAGAGACAATCGACACGAGGTACCCGAATGTGCATACCTTCGGGCTCAATAAACTGGGACAGTGTATGGCTGTGTGCGAGCTTGAGGAGGGCGCCGCAAACGCCCTTGTTGAGAAAGGACAGCTGATGGACATAGGATGGATGTACTGCCGCGTCAGACCTAGGACGGAAGTGACAAGGTGCTGTAGGTGCCTTAGGTACGGACATACTAGGAAGCAAAACAACGGACAGGAAAAGAGACAAAACTACTGGAAAAGCAGCAAGATGGACAACGTCGGTAAGGACTGCAGACTGGAACCGACATGCGTCCTGTGCACTTAGGCGACGCACGGGAGTACCGTGCATGCACCGAGCTCCGGGGCGTTTGCGATCTTCAAGGCCGTACTGAAGGAATGCAGGAAAAAGACAAAGCCGTGATAGTGTTACAAGGCAGCATGCACAAATGCGACGAAGCACAGCTCCTGCTTCCTCAAATCGCAACGGAACATAACGCTGACGTACTCATCCTAAGCGAATAGTAAAGGTACATGACGAACCCGTAGTGGTTCCAAAACGGCGAGGGGCTCGTCGGCTATATGGGTTAAAAACCACGGGATGCGCGTTCTCGACAGCGGAGCGGGGGACGACTTCATCTGAGTGAGAGTGGGCGCTCTGACGTACGTCAGCGTCTACTTAACCCCGAACTGCTCCGCTGGAGAGTTTGAAAGGAAAATAGGCATGCTGGAGGATACATTGAGGGTGCTATTGGGCACCATCAATGCATCCAATTTTGAGAGCGAGCGAGTGGGGCATGACCAAAACGGACAGACGCAGAAGACTGCTGGTACAAATGGCAGCAAGACTGGACCGGACAGTCACCAACACGGGACGCATACCAACATACCAAAAACCGGGGGTGAACTCCTCCATACCGGACGTGACGATGATCTCGGACGGTATGCTGCCACTAATGAGACGACGGGCGGTGATCGATGACTATACGGCCAGCAACCACCAATACATCGTCTTCGAAGTGGCAGGACGTACAGCGACGCAACGCAACGGGCCGGAACGGCCCCCGCGGTGGAACGTACTCAAACTGGACAGCGACAAGTTCTCGAGGGTGCTACTGGAAGCAGTCCCACCCTCAGAGGCCGTTCCGCACGAACTGACAGGATGGAGAAGGACCGAACGACTCGTGGACGAGATATAAAAACTGACGGAACGCTTATGCAAAGCTTCAATGCCGCGGAAAAGCACACGACAGAACAGACTTCTTCACGTGCGACAGATGAACGACATTAAGGCGTTACCCCCACTTGTAGCGCAAAAAAAGCCTTTTTCATGATTTTTTTAAAAGAAAACTACAAAACTTTTTTAATCGATCAATAATCGATCAATAATCTAAAAGAACACATCTTGAAGAACTTTCAGTAATTTTTTTATCGAAAAATATTACATTGTTTAGTGGCAAATGGTCGTCAATGAAATAATGTTTTTATATACACGGTTTGCGGTGACCAACATTGCGGCGAAGTGGATCATCTGAAAAAAAAAAAATGCGGATGGATTTAGTCAAATATAAGTATAAACTAGTCTTTAATCGAAGGATTTTAAAAAAATATTCATTTTTCACAAAATGGCGGCAGTCAAAGTTAATGGTTCGATTTTAACGAAAAAAAAACGGCCGTTTTTTGGCTATAAAACGGCCATTTTTTTCGAAAAAAAATCGAACGATTAAAGACTACATTTATATGTATTAAATAAGCCTGCAAAATTTCAAGAAGATCGGTTCATTAGTGTTCGAGTAATCTTGGTCACCGACTTCAGAAATGCCATTTTGAGAAAAACGCGTTTAAAGTTTCAATTTCCGGTCGTTTACACAACGGATTCTTCTCTTTCAACGCTCATATCTCAGTCAATTTTGTTCGGATCGACTTGAAATTTTCAGGACATATTCTCAGATACTTATACTTCAAAAAAATGCAATAAAAAAATCGATTTTTTCAAAATCGCAAGTGGGGATAACCCCTTAAGACTACAACTGGAACGGAGGACACGTGTTATCACACCCGATAACATAATCGAATCGATGCTGCGGGACGAAGGCAGCTGGACACTCGTCGCTGCGTTTATCGAGGCGGTTCTGAGAGGAAGGAAAGAGGATGGATGCCGGGAGAGTGAATAAGAATGAATGGTAAAGAAATGAATGGTCATGATGTATGAATGGGATCGTTGGGACTGAGAGACGGCACGAAACGGACGATGGACAGGTCCCGCGGATGTGAAGTTATACTTACGTGTTGCCACCCCATGGTGACAGGACGGTGGAGGTTTTTATTCGGTAGGTCATGAAGAGAGTCTGGCATGCGGAAGAGACCGTGTGTCTCTTCTATAGCGCCTACGCATTTTCCTACACCTAAAAAATATTTTTAATAATAAAAATAGTTGCAGTAGCAATAGTAATAATAATAATAATGGTATTATTAAGTACTATGTTATTATTACTTAACAATAATAATAATAAAATCACAATAGTATATTGAAAAAACATAATAATTAAATAATTAAATAGAATCATTTGAAATAGTGAAATAAGTCTAAAAAAATTTTTTTTAAATAATAATATAAAAAATTCTAAAAAATAGTTATAATATTCGTTAAAGAATAAAAATAGATAAATAATTGAATAATATTTGAAACGGGGGATATTTAGAAAAAAAAATAACCATAATCATCATAATAACAGCAACAACAATAACAACCTTAACAAGAGTAATACAAATAATAACGAAAACGGTTATTAATTATTATAATCATAGAATTATTAATTACAGCTAAAAATAGCAAAACTAATAACAAAAACATTTTCAGTTGCTATGAGAGAGAGAAAAAAGGAAGAGAGAGGAGCGATAGTGGAAGAGCAGTGGGAGGAACAGATTGAGTGAGAGATGACGATAAATAGGGAGGATGAGAGAAATAAACGTTACGCGCGTGATGGAAGGGAATGCAGTGAAGTCGAGCCGTCATTGAACGCATTGGCCGAAGCTTCCCACACGGGCGCTCCGCAGACTCCGTGCATCCCCGTGTTTTTACCTTTACGTTTATTTTTCCATGCGTAATGAACTCCCTCTTTTACTGCATCCAACGTCCAATCCTCCCTCTCGTTGCATCGATAGCTTCGACCGCCCCCTGCTCCCTCCGGACTACATCCGCCCGACTCAACGATCGTCCGAACCCTTCATCCCTTTCACCGTTGCGCCATTCAACGAAACGCAGTTTTGCAATTCGATGGTATTCCTCTCTGGTGAGGTCCGAGGTTTGTCTTTTTTTCTGGTTTTTTCTCTCTACTATTTCATTTCGCTCTCTCTCTCTCTCTCTCTCTCTCTCTCTCTCTCTCTCTCTCTCTCTCTCTCTCTGTCTCTCGTAGATACTTTCACCCCTGCGCTCTCGGCTGTCCAGCTTACACCCTCATCACACATGTACTATATGTATATGTGAGGATGTATACATATATACGTTGTAAATGAGAAGGGATTGCGATACTCTTTCTTTTTTCAATTTTTTTTCTCAAAAAGTTTGTTTTCTCTATGCAACAGTTTTTACCGTGTGCAGGAATCAAGCTGGCACTTTTGAAACTCTGACCGAGGCTTCGATGCTCAATAATAGCTCCGCTAAAATTTCCCGAGTACAAAAAATCGGCGTACGAAATTAATATTCCGCAAATGAACGAAAACAGATGCGAGTCCAGTGGTTCACAACCCCACCAATGCGAATTCCCCGCTAATAGAAATTATATACACCTAAAAACAGATGGCACAACTGCGGATCGTCGTCATGTTGACAGTGCTTTTAAGTATGTGTAGGCTTGGTTGTTGAATTTTATGAGGGCCTTATCTCTACACATTTTTTTCTCTCGAAATTGTGAAATGTTTGGGTTAACTTTTTGTACAGCGTCGATGGACGATGGCTTGCAATCATAAGATTTATTTACCCATAAATATATTCTTTATTATTTTGTTCATTTTATAAACAGAATAAATGAAATATAGTACATACATTTTTGAATAAATTTTTTTTTTTTTCAATACGAGGTGACTAAAAATAAATGTAAAATGAATACAAAATAACGTATTTATGAGATGGATAGGTAGAAGAATAAATAACTAAATGACAAATCTCGTAGGTGAATGAATAAACGAGAGATCGCGATGAAACGAAAAATAAAAAGTTTATTTTTAAATTTATAAATTATTAGTTATTCAATAATTTGTCAATTTTTCGTTGATTTTATAAACAAAAAATAAATAATAATTAAACAGACAATAATTTGAATTTTTTAAAATGTATCATTAATTTTTGTATCACAAGTTAAATAAAAATTAATATAAAATTGTATATAACATGTATATGAGAGTAATGAATAACTATATGAAAAATCTGATAAGTGAATAAATAAATGAGAGATCGCAATGAAGAGTGGATCTTCGAGAGATTCAGAATATAAAATCAAAAATTTCGAACAGTCGATTGAAATGGTTTTTTTTAAGACGTCAGGTCTCTTCCAAATGTAAAATGTATTCTTATTCTTTTCTTAAAGCCACCTGATCCACGTATTTACCCAAATGTCGTGAGGCTTGCTTTTCGTGAATTTATAACGAGACGAATATGACGCCAAGACGAAATATCGAGAAGCGTTCGCTTCGAATACTTTTCGGTACTCCGTTTTTGTTCGACGGCTCTGCCGAGCGTGGGTTTTATATATCGATAAATATGGACCCAGGTGCATGCATGCGCCTCGGGCGATTGAGAAATCTCGGCCCGGGTTGTTAAGTGATGAAAAATAACACACGCGAGTGTGTGTGTGTGTGTGTGTGTGTGTGTGTGTGTGTGTGTGTGTGTGTGTGTGTGTGTGTGTGTGTGTGTGTGTGTGTGAGAGAGAGAGAGAGAGAGAGAGAGAGAAATCTTGAAAAATCTGGCCCTCCAGTTTTGGAAAGTTGCTCGTGAAAACCAGGTGTCGTTTCGAGGACTCTTTTTTTCGATCTCCTTAATTTATATTTTCTTTTAAACGGTGCATCAATGTAGATCGATATCCAGTTAGAGATTACTGCTTTTTTAAAAATCTTTTTCACCGTTTCGTTCGTTTTCGGGAACTTTCACTCGTGCTGCAGACGAACAGGTGCACGACGGAAACGACGTCCTCGAATTATTTACGAGGTAAACGTTTTCTGCGTGCAATTATTTCAAATGTAATTGCTCCGAGAATGATATAATTATTGACTTTCTTCGTCGTCTGCGGGATTTCTTATCCACAAATCGTTGGGGTAACTGACGTAGCGGCTGCCGAAATCTTCCTGGCTTTTTAATAAAAAAAGAGTATATTGTTTTTTCAAGAATTGTGTGAAATGTTTTTGGCAAATTTGAGAAAACGATCATTTGCAATAATGTGGTATAATATTCTTGATTGAAAATAAGTGATTTATGGACTGGATCTTTTTCCTGGCAGTCACGGACAATATGAGTTGAGGTGTGTCAGAAAGTTTGGAATATCGAAAATACGATTTTTTTTATTGCATAGTTTTATAGGCTAGAGTCTTAATTTTAATCTGGAGCAAAATTTAAAAAAATCAGAAACTGACTAAGTTATGGTGATTTCTGTGTAGGGTCACGATTTGCCTTTATTAATTGGCTTCTTCTCAAAACTGTTTTACGAAACGGCGTAAGTGGTATCTCAAAATCTCTTCGTCCGATACCTACGCTTCGAATCCGGGCAATTTATAAAATCTTCGATCGTATGACCAGATGATTTTTTCATATGCTTATCCACTTGTTAATAACAAATTATTGAATTTGTTTTTTTGTCGAAAATCGAACTTTTCATTCCACAGTTTGCCATTTTCGTAACTGTCAATATTTCAAAAAACGTATCCGGGCTACAAAGGTTGATTATTATACTAAAAGTACATTTTGTTTAAATAAAAATAACTTGAATGTTGATCAATATTTTCCCGATCCTGTCGTGACAATACTCTCATGAGAAAAAAACATTAAAAAACTGTTTTTTGGACTCCAAGCAGCCCCGTTAATTCATAATAATAAACTGTTACACATTTGAACTGTAATAACAATATATATATTTGTTTCTTCTTCCGACATCGTTAACCACTGTATTCTCAAATTGTTTGCATACATGAATATTTTTGCTTATTGAATATTGTTCATATTTCCATATCGTTTAGGAGTGGAGGTGAAGCACGAAGAAACGTGTGTCCTGGCAGAACATGTGTCCAGGTCCGATAGAGAGGAAATGACGTTGCACGCAATCGTCATTTGTAGGTGTCGCCCTACCGTTGAGGGTACTCGCGCGTGCTAATTATAGAATCTTGATTTCCGAGCTCGTGCAAGCTCGGCTTATGCGACTGCTTGCGTTACATTTTATGCTGCACGCACTTATTCGTGCTCCCCGTGACTTTTGCTTTCCTCCGCACGCGAGTCTGCATTTTTTTACGCTCGGTAGCAAATATCACGCCCTTTATGTATTTGGCGGAAAAGTAGAGTAACATTGCAGAAAATTTAGACCGTAAAGGCTGCTTGTATAAAATCAGTTGACAAATAAAATTTATAACGTTTGAAAAATAAATATACATGTATATATTTTTAAAAAATATTTTATAAGTTTATTTTATATTTTCTTTTTTTTTGAAAAATAAAATCAGCTACGAAAAAAGAATGGACAGAATTATAATTCTGTAAAAAAATGGTATTTTGTATTATTTTTCATTTCTATGCCAGTCACAAGCATTATGATTTTTTTATACCTATTACACTTAAGGCGGGATATACATTTACGATAATCAACAAATCAATTTCTTATTTTTTTCTTTAAACGATATATGTAGAATATTTTCCTAAGCTTTCAAAGCGAAATTCGAATAACTTTAAACGTTACAGCCCGCCAACGCTGTGCCTCACCTCTCGGATTCGGAGCGGGTGTGAACTTCGAACGCGTTTTTCCCCAAAACTGCATTATCGAAATTGGCGTGCAGGATTACTCAAAAACTATCAAGCCGATTGAGTTGAAACTTGGTAGAAATATTGATAATATTGCTACCTTCAACTTGACGAGAATTGTTGTTGAAAAATTGAAAAAAAGACGACTTTTTTAATCCACATTTTGCAGAAATGTTGCGTGAAATGTTGATTTTCTTTTGTAAATGCGTGCCACTTTCTTAAATTAGCATTTTCTTCATTTTAATTACCATCACATAGAAACTATACATGTTCTAACTGAAAAAATGGTTGAACTTTTTTGCAAATCACAGTCTACGGGAATTCATTTTGATGATGAATTAATTTGAAAAAATTGTTTGTATACTTAAATATACTATTGAAGTATACCTGAACTTTGATAATGGAAGAACAATTATTTCTGAGTTTAAAAATCTCTCGATATTGCTTATTTTTTTCCGGTCTAAATGTATATCCCGCCTTAAGGGGGTTTCCTCCTCTGGAAACTTAAAAAAAATCGTTTCTTTTTGCATAGCGTTACAGTGTGAGCTTTCAAGAATATTTAAAGACCAAGCGGACCCTGCTATTCTAAAAATTGACGAAATTACACATATTTTAGTGGAATAGTGTGCGGAACGCGATTATCTCGAAACTACATATCTTGACACGGTGAGACTGATATCTTGCGTAACTTTCACACTATTTACTTGAATTTGCACAGTGAGCGTTCAAACAGTAGTCATTTTCGGTTCACGATCGCATTTTTTAACTGGATGAACCATTTGTTTATAATAATGACATCAGCATGCTGTTCATCAAGAGAAAAATAAGGTTTTCTTTGAAGAAGTCGTAATTTTTTATGTTTTCCGAAATTTCGGAAAGTGGATCGTAAACCCATAGCCAGTTGCAAATATTTGAAGATTTTTTTCGTTTGTTTTCGGTTCAGATCATATTTGAGCCTGGTAGAGATCCCGCCCTGTGCAACATGCTGGCAAAAAATTCATTGATTCCAACCAATGCGTTACTAGAAGAAAAAAAATCATCATTCTGACTCTTCGAATTGGGCTTCCAGAGAGGGATATCCCGTTAAAAATGATAGAAAATGAAATTGGCAAGGTATTCAAATTGCTATCGATAGTTCCCAGTGCCCTCCCACTTATTCGGCTCAGAATGGACCTCCCTATCACAATTCGAAAAACTCGATCAATGGCAGGTGGAGGGGGCAGGCGCCTTCTATAAAAAGCTTTCAATGTTTTACGGCATCATGTGTAACTTAAAAAAAATCGATCACTTGCCTGTGTACCCGAAAACACACACATCCGAGCGTTAGTTTCTGCCAGTCTCCCGCGACGAAGAAACAAAATGCGTTTGCGTGAGTAAAAAAAGAACATCGGCATTTTTTGCGGCTATTTTTTTCGCTAATGGATTTAAATGCGTTTGTTGATAATCGTATTTTCTTTTTTAAATAATGGCATTTCAATAAAATTTGTTCACTGATAACCAGAAAAAATGAGAAGCAGAAACAATGATTGTTTTTTGTTTTTAATAAAATTATAATTTCCTTCGAGCGACGTGCTTATGAAAATAATTAATATTTTGCAATAAAAGTGGTGAACGTACATGTATTCAATAAGTGTTACGATTATTGCACAATTTTCTTACGAATATCCACAAATTATTCGCTTTTCTCAACATTGTTTTTTTTTTTCTTACACATTTTCATTTATTTCCCCCGCCGACAGTTTTTCTAATCAGTGTACTCGCGTTGCACGTGACGTTAATCTCGTGCGCTTTGAGGCAAGCCAACGATACGAATTTAATAAGCAGCAGAGATGCGAAGCCCTCAAGGACCGGAGTGCGAGTTCCTCCGAGTACCGTGCAGAAAAACAAAGGCTACAGGATCGTGACAAGACTCGCAAAAAAATTCTCATTCAACTTTTTCCGGGTACCTACATACACACGCGTGATCGAACCGCGAACGAAAAGAAATTTAAAATATAAATAGTTTCTGTATCTCTTAATTTCTTTAAAATTAACCCTTAATAGTCATACTGGGTCCACGGGACCGAAACAAATTCTTTTGATTCCCTATAACTTGTTTTTTCCAATAAAACATACATTTTTTATATGCGTAAGCGTTTCATTCTTTCCTTCTGAATCGCACCTGCGTTGGATGAAATAAATATACTTTTTGAAAAGTCCACAGAAACCGCTGTGTCTATTTCAAAGTACATTGTTTCCAGATTATAAAACCATTTTTTTGTCAATAATTACAAGAGTTACAGCTATTTTCTAAAAAAAAGTCATTTTTCACGTTTTTTTTTGCATATTTAAAATTTAATTTTTAATTTCTAACCAATATCCTTGTATTAAACAAGGTTCAAATTATACCTCACTATTTTTTTCATATCGCTCAATACATTATTTCATTATTCATAAAAAATTGAAAACTCCTGGGTCCCATGGACCCAGTATGACTATAAAGTGATTCTAAGTGTGACTACTAAGATTTAAATTCCTTTTTAATATAATTTCTTCAGAATCAAATTTAAAAATACATACAATTCATGAATCCTTTAAGTGCTTTCAAATTACATTCCTTTGGAATTAAATACCTTTTAATTGAATTTTACATAAATTAAATTCCTATTCATATAAATTACTTCCAACAGAAAATGGCGCAATATGATGCCAAGTCGGAGGTACTTTCACCTCTGAGCTTTTTCATCCCCCTCTCGATGTTGTCTTATGGCGCGCGGGGCCCCACGAAACAGCGCTTTTTATCAGCTATTGGGCTGCGCAAGAATGAAACTCAAATTGCCAAATTTGGCTATAAGAAACTCATCGATAATTTGTCCGTAAGTTGTTCGATCACAGAAGATCAAATGTACATTGGGAAAAATTGAACAACGATATAAAATTATGATACCATTGATAAACATTGATTTTGAGTGTCTACGTTGTGAATTTATTGCAGCGTTACAATATTCGAGTACGCACCAAAATATTCTACGCTGCGCATATGACGCCGCAGCCTTTTTTCATCAATCTGGCCACGAAAGTCTTCAAGGCTAATTTCGAGGCTGTCCCTCTTAACGATGAATACATAAGCACGGAAAAATTAAACGCTTGGGTGGAAAAGCAGACCGATAATGAGTGCACAGAGCTATTTAAAGAGCCACGTAAGACTCTCTCTCTCTCTCTCTCTCTCTCTCTCTCTCTTTCAATATATATATATATATATATATATATATATATATATATATATATATATATATATATATATATATATATATATTCACAACTCATTCCTTGTGTAAGTGACACAAATATTTCTATAAATGTTCGCTTATTACAAATACGCAATCGAATTATATTTATTTTGAATTATTATTCATTATCATTTTCAATTTGATTTAATTATTTTAGAATTAATTCACCATATTTATATTGCAAATGTAATAATAATTGAATTATTATTCGGTTGTATTTACTATATAATTCGATTGTTTACTTCTTTCAATAAATTAATACAATACAAAAATATACAAAATAAATGTAAATAAGCTTGAATAAAAATTATTATTAATGAATAAAAAATAAAGATAGTATATAAAGTAACGCCATATTTTTGTCGATATGAGAGATAAGAATGCATAAAAATCAGCCCCGGATCTAAGGGGGGGCAAACCGGGGTACCTGCCCCGAGCGACAATTTTAGGGGGTGCCAATTTCTTGTGTTTGAAAAAACTCGTTTCACTAAAGCGCCTAACATCCAGGGCGCTTTGGTGAGTTTCAATGGCGTCGTGATCCTAGCTATCGAAAATAAAACTGCCTAGGAGACGAACTTTGATGAGGTATTCATTTAGGCGTCTTTTGAAAAACTGCTCGTGTTATAGCTCAAAAAGTTATTGATCGATCTGGCTGATATTTTGCCAGATTTCTCACTATAAGACTATTGGAAGGATATGTCTAAAGTTTCAAGGTTATCGCGTAAATAAATTACTTTTTTGGGGCAAAAATTGTCGAGAAAATGAAAAAAATATGAACATTTGATTACAAAGCCTACTTAATTTTCAATTTTATACCTTTTAATATTTTTATAGGTATATCCTTCCAATAATGTTATAGTGAGGAACCGCCCAAAATTTCAGCCAGATCGATCAATAAATTTTTGAGCTATACCATGCTTGTTTGAAAAAGAAAAAAAAAAGTTTTACCACTTGAAAGTTGTAATAAGACAATGTCAAAATTTTTAAATGATGCGATTATCTTATCACATTTTTTTTAAAAACCATGAAAAATGACTTATTTTCGGGCGTCTAAAGAGATCTTCCCCCTTAATCTGAAATGCTGGAGGGGTGAGGCGCCAATGTCAAGTTTTTGCCCAGGCTCGGAAAAATCGTAGATCCGGGGCTGATAAAAATGGAGTGCAATTCGACTTCTTCAACGTGTCGAGAATGAAGATTATTGAGCAAACTTTTTCATTCGTCAGGATGAAGCACCTCGCTCAATAAGTCGTTACGTGTCTTTCTTCGTTGCAGTTAAAGTCGGACCCAAACCAAGTATCGTTCTCGTGAACGCTGTGTACTTCAAGGGAGTTTGGGAGTCGCCGTTCGATCGTGCCCTCACAACGCAGCGTCCTTTCCATATATTCGGCGGGTCTCCAGTGAACACACCGACCATGCACAAATTTTCTCGCATGCCATACGGCCGAATCGAATCGCTCCATGCAAGTTTCGTCGAACTCCCTTACCTGGTAAATTGGTATAGGTATTTTTGGTTCATAGTCAGAAATCGTGAAAAAATTATCCAACGCATCTTGCAATTTTTACGAAAGAATTCTTAATTAACGCGTTACCCCCACTTGTAGCGCAAAAAGGCCTTTTTCATGAACTTTTTAAAAGAAAACTACAAAACGTTTTAAATCGATCAATATACCATCTTAAAGAACACATCTTGAAGAACTTTCAGTAATTTTTTTATTGAAAGATATTACATTGTTTAGTGGCAAATGGCTGCCAATGAAATAATGTTTTTATATACACGGTTTGCGGTGACCAACATTGCGGCGAAGTGGATCATCTGAAAAAAAAATGCGGATGGATTTAGTCAAATATAAGTATAAACTAGTCTTTAATCGAAGGATTTTAAAAAATATTCATTTTTCACAAAATGGCGGACAGTCAAAGTTAATGGTTCGATTTTAACGAAAAAAAAAAACGGCCGTTTTTGGCTATAAAACGGCCATTTTTTTTAGAAAAAAAAATCGAACGATTAAACACTACATTTTTATGTATTAAATAAGCCTGCAAAATTTCAAGAAGATCGGTTCATTAGTGTTCGAGTAATCTTGGTCACCGACTTCAGAAATGCCATTTTTGAGAAAAACGCGTTCAAAGTTTCAATTAGCCGGTCGTTTACACAACGGATTCTTCTCTTTCAACGCTCATGTCTCAGTCAATTTTGTTCGGATCGACTTGAAATTTTCAGGACATATTCTCAGATACTGATACTTCAAAAAAATGCAATAAAAAAAATCGATTTTTTCAAAATCGCAAGTGGGGTTAACTCCTTAAAATATTGTTTAATGCATCACAATTGATTATGCGTTCTTGATAATGAGATCGTTTTTTAAAATTTATTTATCCTTTCTTTCGCGAACGAAAATATTTTGCTCTCGATGACATCTGAATGGGAGATTTTTGACGAAGCTTTTTCAATGTTCCTACAGAGTAGGGGGGTGCAGGATGCCATGAGCATGTTCATCATACTTCCTGACTACAAAGGTATGATGAACGAGATCGTATGCTATCTCGGCGATCTCCGTCTGAAGCATCTTCTGAAGGCCGAAATGAGGGACGTCGATCTCTACCTGCCCAAATTCAAATTCGAATGGTCCGAGGAGCTCGGCGCCAAGCTCGACCGCGTAAGTTCTCATCCCTAACTTGAATAAATTGTATAGGCAATACAACAAAAAAAAAAGAGCGAAACGTTGGAAAATCGTTTGAAATCGGCAGGTACTCGGAAAGGCGCGTAACCCGTTCAAGACACGACCTCAATTCAGAAACATGGTGAGCCCATTCAAATCGATGTCTTTCGGTCAGAGTGTCATCAAGTACGTCATCGAGGTGGACGAGGAAGGTGACGGGACTGCCGGTTCGACCGGTGAGTTTTTCAAGCTCTTCTCTTTATTCCGAAATAACTTTTTTTTATCAATTAAAAAAATCCAAGAAATACCATAGCAAACGATACATTAGGGGAAATAAAAATGTATTTTCTTGCCGATACAATCTTACCGATCTCCCGAACGGAAAACAGTGTCACCGATCCCGCGAACTCTCTCCTTCCCAGCTTTCTTCCGGAATGATAAAAACAAAAAAGGTTACAAAAACGTTTTCTTGTGCTCGCCAACGATCGATCAGATTTTTTTTATCGACAGTTAAAAAAATCGATCGATCCACCGTGTCGAAAAAGATCGATCGAAAGTAAAATCTGCTCATTTAGATGACCCCCCCTTATCGTCCAGGTTTATTCTACGCCCGAAACGCGAGCGTCATTGGGGATCGAAAGGGCCGATCCGCGGGGGCGGCGGAAGTCGTCACCTTCAACGTGGATCATCCCTTCATCGCGGTCGTCGCAACCAAGGGCAATATGTTCCTCAATCTCTTCACCATGAACTTCAACGGGTAGTAAGTGTAGACGCGATTGCCGAGCGGAAAATTCTACCGGAAACACCGCTTGATTTTCTAGTCTCACTTTTCTTTTTTCACAGTCCATTCTTGCCGCCCGGTAACGTCACCTGGGATTAATTACGTCAGTACTTCGTCAACGAGTCGATCGACGTCTTCGTCCTTAAGGCCTTGTATACGCGATTCCGCCGATTTTCGAAGAGACTTTTCTAGACGCGGTTAAAAATAAATGACGCATATATTGACATTTATTTTACAGGCCATTTATGCACATGGTTAAGTATATGTAAAAAAAATCAGAAATATAAACAAATGGCGAAGATATAACATAATAAAGCAATGTATTTTTTTTTGCGCGCCCTTTGATGGTGAAAGTTCTCGAGATCGATGTGGGTGTCTGAAAAAAATGAACATATTTATGATTGCACAATGAATGTATCTTCAGTGTGAACCAACAATATTATTTTAAAAAATTATTGTAATAAAAATTCGAAATTCAAAATTTTTTTACTGAATTTTATGTCGGTATTTTATTTTTTATATTTTTTTGAGTCATTGAACTTTTTGTTTCGGTGGATCAGACGACAGGTGATGATACTACGAATAGGTTGTAAAAATTGCAAAGCGATCTGAACCTTCGTTCAAGAGTTAGAACTTTCACAAGGTTCAAAAAAGTGAATTTTGGAAAAACGGCTTTGAAGTTGGCGGTCGGGCGCGCCGCGCGGTATCGATGATGAATTCAATCTTACCTAATTTTTGGAATTTTTCAATTCTGTAAAGCTTAAAATATTCCTAACCGTTCCGGCTAATGGAATCAAAAATAATTTTAAAAATTAAAAATTTTGGAATTTTTCGCGTACACAAGGCTTTAAATAATTTCTTGAAGTGATAATTCTTTCAGGAAGATGACTTCCGATAATTGATCCCATCGTTGTATAATTCGCCGGGACTTTCCTGTACAATGAGAAGAATAACGATTGGAATAACGGAAACGATGATTGTAAAGGTACTTTATAGTATCTGCGTGTGCAAAAATACTCCTTTTTTCATGACTACACTACTGAACTATTTTTTTCTTTTCTGCAATGTATCTCGTCAAAATTATCTTATCTTATCTCATCATTAAGTCAAGTCTTAATATTAATAGTAATTAAGTCTTATCTTCTCTTGTTATCAACAATATCATCTTATCTTATTATTTTAAAATATCGAATAAAATTGATTTAAAAAAACCAGCAAAAAAATGAAAAGTTTTTTCTTTGTGAGAAATACTGTTTTTTTTTACTGGCACCTGCGGCCAATCGGACCAATTTCTAGGTTTGGTAGAACGAATGAGCGGAAACATAGCAGCATAAAACGTATCAGATATCAAGTACGAGATAAATAAACTGTGAAATCTCAAAGAAGCATTGCAAAGTAAGGATAAACTTCCAAAAAGCCCACATCTGCGAATCATTTAGAACTTCGTATACTTATGTATTATGACTCGCTTATCACGAATATGATAGTGAAAATTCCCGCAAATTTGATTTTCAAGATCACAACTAAAAAAAACGTTTTTTTTCAGTTTTTCTATTTTATTTTAATAAATGTTGATCGTAGAGGAAAATGTCTTCTACAAAAGTTGTAGCCCATCAAAAGACTGATAATTTATGTTGTATTCAAATTTTGACTAAAATCATTATTTCCCAAGAAAAATGGGATAATACTCCAATAAGTATATTTTGCTAAACTCCATTAGTTCCGATATTATCTGCTTATGCATTTTGCTGCATATGGGCCGAAATAAATCCAAATAAAACAAACACAAACTGTAATGAAAACAAACCCAAACAAACTCGGGTATCTTGAATCCGTGAGATGTGTACAACACTGGAGTGGTTGCAGAGCATGTTTTCCATTCTTTTCTCTTTCGTCAATTTTTAAATAAAAAATACAAAAAAAGCAAAAAGTAGAATAAAGTACAAAAAAAAACAAAAAACAGACTAAAATACAAAAAAGCTAAAAATAGAATAGAATACGAAAAAGCAATTAAAAAATATGCGCTTTAAAGACTAAACTGTAACCTCCCCGTGGTAAAGTGCGTAAGTAGATAACATCGAAACTAATAGAGTTTAGCAAAATATACTTATTGGAGCATTATCCCATTTTTCTTGGAAAATAATGGTTTTAGACGAAATCCGTATGAAACATAAAATATCAGTCTTTTAATAGGCTATAACTTTTGTAGAAGACATTTTTCTTTAAAATCAATATTTGTCAAAATAAAATAGAAAAACTACAAAAAACCGTTTTTTTTGTTTTGACCTTGAAAATAAAATTTGCGGGGATGTTCACTATTATATTCGTGATCAGTGAGTCAGAATACGTAAGTACACGAAGTTCTAAATTATTCGGAGGTGTGGGCTTTTCGGAAGTACACCCCAAAGTAATAAATAGTAATAGATGACTTGCCTTGGAGTTACAAGAATAGGAATAGTAATAGGAAATGAACGAACGGAACCAAGATGGAGAGAGAGTGCAAAGAAAAAAGCAAAGACACCAAGAGAGCCGAGATTGACGGAAGTGATCAAGAAATTGATGAAAAGAGGCAACACTTTAAAATAACTTTGTTAAATTCCTATATTATTATTATTATAAAATAAAAATGTTTCAATGCAATTATTAATGTCAGTCATAAGAATAATAAATAAGATTGATGATTTTTATTTTCTGGTTGTCGTTATCATTATTACGAGATTTTGTTTCTTCGGGCAACAACAACAATAATAATAATAATCATTCTTGTTAGTTTTAGAATTATTCTGACCCCCAATATAGTTATGATTAAATACTCATCAGTTATTGTAAATAAATACCAATAATTAATAGATATCATCATTATCAATAAATAATAACGAGTAATGCAACTTTTCGCAACTGAATTGGCAACACTGCCATTATTAAATGGTAATAATAATGATGATAGAAAAAGAGAGAAAGCAAGAGGAAGAGACGAAAGTGAGAACATGTGGTACCAAGGGGAATAAAGAATTTCGGGTCGATGCTTTATTTATAATGGTATATGACAAGCATTTTCATGTTAATACCAGTGGCCCCTGGAGATCATTACATTCGCGTATCCCGGGGTGCACGACGAATGCAGCCGTGCTCTGCTTCGGACTCCCGCTGTCGCCCGGAGAACGGGAGCAAATTGGCCTGCTCGTTGGCGCGAACCTTCCTCACTCTCGTACGGCGATCGCAAGGGCGAATTCAGCATAGGCATAAAATGGATTTTTTTCTTCATTTTTTCACAATGGAATTGAGCCTAAAATTGCGTTGAAATAGATAAGGATCGATGAAACGATTCGTGGGTAAAAAAAAATGCCTATGATTTTTTTCCTTTATACAACCCGTCGTTGCCAGATATTTTCGGATCTATTGAAATATTGACGTATGCTAATTAAAACATATTTTTTTCACCACACCTGAATGAATTCAAAGATGTCCTCATCGAGGCGGAATCTCCACGTGTCGCGAAGATAAGAACATATTCAGAGTTTCTTTGATCAATAAGAAGATTGCTAGTAATTTACGTTACTCTCGTTCAGTCATTGTTGTCAAGTGTTTTTTTTTTTCGTAGACAAATTATTCCAAGGACACGATCGGGGATGCGATCAGCTGAGAATGAAATTGAAATTAAGATATTAAAGGAGATCGAGGTACAATTATTTTACTATTAGCTGAAAAAAAAGTAAGATGGACAGAAAAAATGAGACCGAGACCGATGATTTTGGAAATCCAATCGAAAATCTATTTTATTTCTTATTCAGTGAAAACAATGAGGAATTTCTTTTGTCCGATTGCGTTCGTCAAAAAAGGGGGAAAGAAATGCTAACATAAAGCTCATTAATTAGCATTGTAGAAGTCCTTATGAAATACGCTCAGAAACCTCTACCAAACGTGCGTCGAATAATCTTCGTACAGCCACGTTATAAATAATTCGATAGACTGGGGGGGGCATTGAATATAAGGAGTCTCTCGAGCTTGAGTTTTAGCGGACTACTTCGACGATGGATTTTTCTCTTTTTTGAACACTTGTCGACGTGCAAACATATCCAAAGGTGGATCGTTTCAACATCATCAATATCTTCCAAACTTTCTACGCACGAAAGTAAAATGCGTTTACGTGAGTAAAACAAAAGATCGCTATCGACGTTTCTCGTTATTATTTTTGCTCGTTAATTTCGATGAATTATTCGATAATCGTATTTCCATTTATAAATGATTTCGTTTCGTAAATTTCGTAAATTTCGTTTCAATGAAATTTGCTTCATTGATAGCCGGCAAAAAGCAGAAATAATGATTCAAAAGTGTTTTTTTTTAAATAAACTTATACTTTCCTTCGAACGAACTGCTTTAAAAAATGCATAGTATAATATAATCGTGAACATAATTTAATAGCCATAATAAAAACGCATTACATAATAAGTATATTAAGCGTACGTCTGTTTGTTAAAAATTATAATTGTTACACACAATGATATAATATACATACAAATTCACCATATCACATTATACGTATCTACGTATCATTACGCACTGTTAACAATGTTTTGCTCATACATTTTTGCCTCTATTTTCCTCCAACAGTCTCTTTATTCGGTATTCTCATATCGTACGTGACGATAATCACGTGCGCGACGTACAATGGAAATTCGAACGTTCATTATGCCATCGACGACTTCGAGCTCGTCACCGGCATTGCCAGAAACTTTTCCCGCAATTTTTTCCAGGTATATATTCAAACCATCTAGTATTGGAGATCATACTATCAAGAAATATTTTCTATTACTGATCACCTGGTACACATATATTAGATAAAGGACAAAAATCGTAGCGGTTATTCCAAGCCTTCTATTGGGAAAAATACCACGGACTTTTTCCTTCACATAATATATATACCATAAATTATATATTTAAAAAAATCATGCTCGGAATATTTATTATTCCATAATAATGATATATTTCTCATAATTTATAATGAAGGGGATAACTAATAGGCAAACATGAATAGTGACATTTCGAAAAATATTTCACAATATCTTGGAGAATTAAAATTATATATATATATATATATATATATATATATATATATATATATATATATATATATATATAATTATGTATATTAAAAAATCATGCTCGGAATATTTTTTATTCTATAATAATGATATATTTCTCATAATTTATAATGAAGGTGACAACTAATAGGCAAACATGAATAGTGACATTTCGAAAAATGTTTCACAATATCTTGGATTATATATATATATATTTGCATACAGTTGCATGCAAAAGTGTCCGGCCAAAGATAATTTTGTAATAGAGTAACTTGTAAAGGATGCAAAATGGAAACCCAAACATATCGTAAAGTTCTTTTATTATGCAATGGATACGTGTTAATGAAAAATTATATATAACTATTCATAATTATTTATAAATGAGAAAACAATTTTCGCTTTTTCATAACGATCCGGCCAAGTACGAATTACGCATGATATACAAAGAAAAAATATAGTAACTCAAGCAAAAAAATTAAAAACGGAAATAAATGTAAGATTTTCATCAATTCTTGGTAGCCATGTCCTTTGAAGCTATCACGGCAGCACATCGGTGAGGCATCGATTTAATAAGTTTGATGATTTTATCTTGAGAGATAGTTTTCCACTCTTCTTGAACTTTTCCCCACGAAGCAGCTTTATTGGCACAATGTTCAGTTCCTACTCTTTGTTTCAACTCTTGCTATAGGTGTTCTATGAGATTCAAGTCCGAAGATTGACTCCGCAACTCTAAAACTCGAATATTTTTCTTGCTAAAAACCTGCTGAAGGAGCTGTGATCGATGTTTTGGATCATTATCTCGCTGAAAAATTCATTCTCGTGGCATATTCCGACGAGCATAAGGCAGCATTTCTTTTAATGTAATATCTCTATACATAGCAGAGTTCATAGTGCCTTCAATTTCAAAGATTGGACCGACGCCTTTCCAAGAGGATGCACCCCATAGTATAATGCTACCTCCACCATGTTTCACAGTTGGTGTTTGACATCGCGAATCATTTCTAGTTCCTTTTGCTCGTCGAACGTACCTTCTCCCAACATTTCCAAACAAATTAATTTTAGTTTCGTCTGAGAACAGCACTTTTTTCCAATCTTCAACAGTCCAGCTCTGGTATTTTTTCGCCAATTCTAATCTGGCCTTATTTTTTTTACTGACGAGCATTTTTTTAATTACAACACGTCCAAAAAATTCCACTTCTGTCAGTCTACGTGAAACAGTACTTTGGCTAATGTCAGCCAAATTTTCTTCGCGTAATTCACGTGCGATGATTGCAGCATTGTTTTTTACGTCTGCGACAGCCTTTTCTTTTGATCACTTTATCGACACGATTAGTTGTTTTCCTAGGTCTCCCAGGACAGTATTTATCTTCTAGAGTACCTGTAGTCTTGAATTTATTTATTATATCGTTGACAGTCGATTTTCCAATCGCCAAAATTTCAGCTATTTCACGTGAAACTTTTCCTTCGTTGTGCAACTTGATAACCACTTTACGTATATCTAAAGACGTGCGTTTCGACATCTTGACTGACAAGGAAACGTTGCGAGGTGGATGTCTCCGATTTGGCATGCTTGTAGAATAGGTAAAAATAGGCGACACGTATTTTTTTTTTATCGGCGGAACCCGATTTTTAAGGGTTGAAAAGCACCCTTGAAAATTAGGGTGTTTTTCGTTTTTCGTCGATAACGTTTTAACGGTACGAGATATGAAAAAACTTCAAATTGCAACAATGTTTATTTTTTCGTGTACTATACACTGGGGATGAGAACGATGCAGATGGCAACAAATTTCATATTGTTTATTGCAAAAATGCAATTTTTTCAACCGTATCTCCGAGAATTTTTAATCGATTGGGATGTAAATTTGCATACATGTAAAGAATGGAAAAGTGCGGATACGAATTTTTTCTTTTTCCGATAACTCACAATTAAGGGGTTGAAACTGCCCGTCGATTTTTTTGCCGAGAGCATCGTATTATCAGCTAGCCTTTTGGCATTTCGGTCTAAATTCACGTCAATATACGTTCGTGTTATGACGCAATTGCATATTTGTAACATTCCAGCCCCTCCCCCCCCAACGCACAAGGAACAGAGCTCTCAATGTTTACGTGATTTCGCGACTGATAATGTAAACAAAGCGAAGCGAATTATATCTTCTTAGAATGTGGCCGGACATTCATGAAGCAGCAGAACGTGTTATTTTTCTTAAGGGGTGCTATACACCTAGGAGCCGGGAGAATGTCATTTTTGTGAATTTTTTCAAGGTAAACTATTTGAAATTTCGGATTGGGGTTTTAATTATCTAAAAGTATATATATTCAAAAATATGTTTAATTTTCTTTATTAAAAAATATCAAAAATATACAAGGATATTGTATGATCCTTGGAGCGTCGTAAAAAATCTGCGTATACGGTACCCACTGGCGTTTCTTCAAAAATTATCTGAAAAAAAATACCAAAAAGATTATTAAATTAGATACTATAATCTAGTACTTGTCATAGCCGATTTTGAAAATATCGATTTATAACAAAATGGCGGACGTTTGAACATAAATAGTGATCCTTGGGGCGAAAATTAGTCATTATTTTGCCTATAAAACAAAAACTAAGTAACGGAAAAAAAATCCTATGACAAGTAGTAGATAATGGTGTATAGAATAACCACAAAAAACCTCAAGGCAATCGGTTCATTGGTTTTCGAGAAATTTTGGGTACCGATTTGAAAAACGTGGTTTTGAGAAAAACGCGTCTGAAAATTTGGGTATGAATAAATCATGAAAATTGTCAACTTACATGGAATAATCGATACCAGGCCCATAGTGTAGGCCTACGGTCGACGGAATGTTTATAGCTTCTAAATCCTCGACCTCGACCATCTAGATGTATATCTGCCCTTGAGAAACGAAATTTTGATTGAAAATTAATTACATATATAAATTCATATATATACAAGTAGAATATTATTATTATTATTACCATCATCATTATTATGATTACGGTGCAACAATGATTATTTACAAATATAAGCGTTATTGTTATTAATTGCTTCACGCTCGCCAGTGACAATATTTTTCCCGAACAGAAATTGACACTATTAGATATCCATTCACGAGTCTATTCGCCCGTGAGTGTTTTCATCCCCATGTCAATGTTGATGTACGGCGCGCGGGGACCGACCAGGCAGAATTATATCAAGGTTCTCGGACTGCGGGAGAACGAAACAAATATCGCCAGACACGGTTACGAGAGACTCATCGATACGTTGTCGGTAAGTTGTCTGATGAGCAGGCAAATAAAAAAAACGTGAGCAGAGAAAATATGTCGAATTAATGGATAATCTCGAGTGGTAAATCGTCGCTGTAAACATGTTGCAGGAATACAATCTGCGAATCGCCACCAAGGTCTACTATCCTCCCGATCTCATGCCGAATATCTTTTACATTCGTTTTGCCATGAAAGTGTTCAACGCTGAACTTGAGCCCGTCGATGCCATCTCTCAGCACGTACACAACAAAAAAGTAAACGAATGGTTAAGTATTCACACCGATCATCAGTGCACAAAACTCTTTGAGGAACCACGTAAGATTCTGTCTATTTACCGCTTTTTTTTACGTTTAAAAAATTATACATTTTGCCTCCATTCTGTCGAGAAATATTTTTTGTTGGGTCAAAATTATTCTGTTCAGTTCAATTGGGTTTTTTTTGTTTGATTTCCTCCTTTTTGGAAAGAAAAATGGATGAATACTCGCTCAATTCTCTAGGGATTTTTTGCTGGATTACAATTAATTTCTTAACTTCAATGGAGTTTTTTGTTTGTTCTTTTTTCAATTAAAAAAAAATTCTATTAGGTTTGATTTGATGTTTTCAATTAATTTGATTTTTCCCATTAAAAAAAACGAAGTCTCACTAAATTCTCCAACTAACTATTTTTTTGTTGGACGAAAATTCATCCGTTGAGTTCAATTGGATGTCGGAAAAAGCTACGCCGTTTTTTTTCGCAAAGGGAAGAGAATACATGAATAAAAAAGTATTCATTTGGTCGTTGAGTTTATCGGAAGGATTAATGAGACTTTTATTCTTTGACTGGACGACACTCTATGAATTTGTCATTGCAAATGTGTTTTGCTGTTGCAGTTCAAGCAGGGCCCGATTCGGGGATACTTATCGTTACCGCTGTGTACTTCAAAGGAGCTTGGGAGTCACCGTTCGATCGTTCCCTAACGTTCAATCGTCCCTTTTATTCATTTCGAAAGGTATTCGACGTACCGACTATGTACAAATTCGATCGACTGCCCTACGGCCGAATCGACTCGATCGGTGCAAGTTTCGTCGAACTCCCTTACAAGGTAAATTTATTTGAAAAACCATACAGGTACTCGCATACGAGGTAAATTTTATTCAGAAAAAATTGCGGTAACTGGCTTACAATATATATTTATTAAAAACAAAAAATGTACCGGAAGATTCGTGTAAATTAAGGGCGGGGTAAAGTTAAGGGGGGATTGTCTTTTTTTTCGCAAAATTTACCGCTTTTTGGGAATTTTTTTGTGAAGAAAGTATACAACGGAAAACTTGTGAAACTCGGCATATAGTTTTATTGATCTGTTTACTACATACAAAAAAATGTTTAAACAATTTCATCAAAAAATCCGCCTCCCACCCCCCTCGACGCGCGATGCTCCTTTTTTCATGGTGTGCACGATTACAGCCTTCACGTTCATCCTGCAACAAAAACCCAAAAAGCATTTTACTTTAGACACATATAGCTATCGTTCGATGAAGGGAAAAAAAATTGACGATTTGGTGACGTTCTGAACTTGAAGTATCGATTTTTCGAAAAAAATTGATCGATTTTTTATTATAAATAAAAAACTATTAAACGTATTGCTTTTTTGCTTCATCAAACGATAAAAGGATGTCAGCTGAGCATTCTGTCCAAATTTGAAGGCAATCGGTTGAATGGTTTTTGAGAAATCGTGCACACCATCAAAAAAGGACCATCGCGCGTCGAGGGGGGTGGGAGGCGGATTTTTTGATGAAATTGTTTAAAAAATTTTTTGTATGTAGTAAACAGATCAATAAAACTATATGCCAAGTTTCACAAATTTTCCGTTGTATACTTTCTTCACAAAAAAATTCCCAAAAAGCGGTAAATTTTTCGAAAAAAAAAGACAATCCCCCCTTAATTCGGCAAAAAAGGCATGTTTTTAAGATTTTTTTTGGCGTAACGAATAGTGTTCGTTTATTGAAAAATTTACATATAATAAAGTAACATTTGAACAACATTCTCCTAAATTTGCATTGCAAAATATTCAAAATTGAGCGAGTGAAAATTAAACCCCGGAGGCGCCTCGAAAAAAAGTTGGTTTGCGGTGTGCACCATAACTCGCAACAGAATCATCTGAAACAAAAAAATCAAAATGCATTTGTTGAAGGAGATGTTTCTCGAGGTAATGACGGGAGGATTTTTTTTTCGATTTTTCGATTTTTCGTAGCACTTGGGAGCCAAAAACCCGATTTTCGCTAAAAAAATCGGCTAATATGTTGTTGAAAAATTAGTAATTATTAAAAAAAAAAAAGCTCTCGACAATACCTGGTGAATTATGTGAAGAAGTACTGTGCAAAATTTCAAAGCGATTGGTCCAGTAGATTTTGAGTTATCGTGCACACGGACTTCAAATATGACAAGTCTCAGAAAAACGGTTTGAAAAACGCAGAAGAGTTTGGTCGCTTAGCGCTCATTGCACATAAGTTTGAGAACACTTCTCGATTGCATAAAAATCTGAGAAAATTCATGCATATTAAAGGTACTCAAAAGATTAATTTTGCATAATAATAATTCCAAAATGTTATTAACAAAATGATGAAAAAAAAAATTAGTCAACAAATTTCCCCGCAACCCAATTTTTTTTCGTGATTCGTTCATTTTTCTGAATACGTATGAATTTTTTCAGATTTTTCAATTATCTTTGAATTTTTAGAAATTCAAAATAAAACTCGATAATTTTCTTATACTCACTCAAAGTCGTCGATGCCAGGTCCATAGAGCAAAAGGCTTCCATCAAGATGATCAAGAGCATCTTTTTGCGTTTGTCTACGCAAAACTCTTTCTTCTTTACTGTCGTGCCCGTGAACACGAACGAAAACGGACTCAAACTGTTAGTGTGACTTGCTACTGCTCAGCACGGCATACAGCGGTCAACTGATGTACAGACTAATGTGTATACTAATATACACCATGCCTCGAATATACATAACTCGACTGGAACAGGCCCGTTTATCAAAAACATTTATTCGGGGTCGAAAAATACAAAAGCGCGCTGCGCAGCTGCCGCCCAGGTATAAACTCAGCATGGAGCAATAGACGCTCAAATACTCATAACTTCGTTAATTTTACTCCGATCGACTTGAAATTTTAACACAATATTCTTGATATATTATGCGTTCATTTAAAAATTTAAAAAAAAATGAAAAAAAAAATTAAATACTTTACCCCGCCCTTAACGTTACATTTATATATATATTTTTTAAGTTTTCGTATTTTTAATTCAGTATATTTTTTTTGGGGCAGACATCACAGTGAGAAGGTAAATTTATGTTTTGAAAAATCACAGAATGACGGTTACAAGTTACAATAAATTCTGAAAAAGGACAGGAAGATTCGCGTAAAGTACTATTGCAGTTATAATCGGTTGAGCTAAATTTCGGAATCTTGATTAAGAAAAAAAGCAACTCATCACATTTATAGGACAGGACTTTTTTTTCGTGGCAGATATCGCGGTTTCAGTGGTTATAAAAAATCGTTCGCAATAAAATAATTACATAAATTAATCGACAGAATATGAAAAATCGATTTGGGAAGATTAAAAAATCGAAATGAAAGTATTCACAACTGTTTACGCTATCGTGGAGATCGAAAAGTGTCGTTTCGAGAAAAACGCGTTTAAAATGTATGAGCACAATATACTGCCAAAAAAAAATTAATTTAAATAGAACCTGCTTGAATCAAATAGGTATTTTTCTTGGCTCACGGCCTACTACGATCTTATTTGTTTCAAATATATTTTTTTATTTGCTTCAGTTATTCTTTTTAAATATTGAATATATTTAAATTGAATAAATAAAGATTCGATCGAACTGAATCTCTATTTGATTACGATGTACATTGTAAATCTAAGTGTACTATGTGCATAAAATATTTCATATATCCAAAATAACATAAATAAAACACTTAATTGTGGGTTTTACGACAACGTTTTTGTATCATAATTAGTCATTCCCTGCACTTTTGAGATGATTTCTATGTAAGAAAATATTTCACCTATGAGGCATTCTTCATCAAATGGGCGACTTTTTCAACCTTTCAAATTTTTTTCAATATCTACCAGTTTGAAATATTAGTCAAAAGGAATGTCTGTGATTTTTTTTTAGATTTCTTTAGGCGTCCGTTCGGGATTTTCAATTTTTCATTACTAACACTGTATCCGAAAAAATATTCATCAAACAAAAAAAAACATAAGATTGAATACTTTTTATTTTTTCCGCTTTATCGAAAAACATCAAAATCATAATTTTTCTGCATTGAAAAAATTGAAATTCGGCATAAAAATGAGAATAACATTTTTTAAACCTAATAACACTCGATTTCGGTACAAATTTTATAGGATGTCACTGGGTAAAGAGTCTTCGAAAAAAGTTTCATAATGGTACCTGCAATGCTTAGGATGAAAAATAAATAAAAACCCTGCGAAATCTCATAGACGCATATATGCGGTTATGAGATTTCGCAGGGTTTTAATTTTTTTATATGAGATTTCGCATGGATTTTATAACCGCACATATGCGGTTATGAGATTTCGCAGGGTTTTTATTTTATTTTTTTCATCCTAACCATTGCAGGTACCATTCTGAAAGATTCTTTCGCAGACTCTTTACCCAATGACAGACATCCTGTAACATTTGTACCGAAATCGAAAGTGTGTTATTAGGTTAAAAAAAATGTTGTTCTCATTTTTTTGGCCAAATTTCAATTTTCGCAATGCAGACAAATTATGATTTCGATTTTTTTCGATAAAGCGGAAAAAATTAAAAGTTTTTATTCTTATGTTTTTTTTTGTTTGATGAATATTTTTTCGGATTCAGTGTCCGCAATGAAAAATTGAAAATCCTGAACGGACGCTTCAAAAAATCTTTAAAAAATCACAGAAGTTCCTTTTGACTAATATTTCGGACTGGCAGATGTTGAAAAAATTGGAGAGGTTGAAGAAAAAAGTGGCCCAGTTGATGAAGAATGCCTCCTATATGGGAATCGAACCTAGAACCTACCTACTCATAGCTACGCACGCTGCCCCTATGGTACCGAGTTGGCTAAGAGACCAAATGAATTCGTATAATTATTTGCTGTATCACATAAACTATATCAATTAGTTAATATCATTGTGATAATTAGAGAGTTTTGCGAATAACATGCTATATATTTTTCTAACATAACCTATATATATATATATATATATATATATATATATATATATATATATATATATATATATATATATATATATATAATTCCTCTCTCTCTCTCCACCCTCTCTATCCCACTCCTCTTTGATATGTGTGTTGCAATAAAGACAGACCTTCAATCAAATAGAAAAATGATTGATTCTACGAAAATTCTAATTAATTTAAATTTTTAAAAATTAAATAGATCCATTTAGTGAATTCAAGTAAATTGTTTTTTGAGCCGATGAAACCGAATGACAGATTTATTAGGATTAAATAAAATATTTAGTTATTAGACGATACTGAATATATTTTTATTTGAATAAATAAATACATTTAATGTAAATAATTTCAATCATGGAATGTAATAGGAAAAATATGATTCCACGAAAAATCTAGTTAATTCAAATAAACAAAAATCAAATAGACGCGATTAGTTCATGTCAATCGAGTTTTTCTGTCAGTGTAGAGCTTTTGCTAATATTGACTCTTTCACGTTGTGACGCGCTGAAGTACGGAGAATAATAATTAACAATTACATTTTTTTAACGCCTGACAAACTTCATCTCCTAACTATTATTGTAGAACTTTTCCAATTGATTTCAGAGCGCTGGTTCAGGCGATGCCATGAGTATGTTCGTCTTATTGCCGGACCACGACAGACATCTAAACACGTTGGTATGGAAGCTTCGGTATTTCGATTCAAAGGACCTTCTGACCGGTGTACCGACGGATGTCCACCTCTACTTGCCCAAATTCAAACTCGAAAGCTCCGTCAAGCTCGGCAGGCTTTTCACTTACGTTCGTTTTTTCTACGTTCGATAATTCCTATCGTTATTTCAGTATCTTTTCATGTTTTAGTAAACTACATGAAAAATATTATATTAGTGTCTCGTCATAAAAAAATTCGTCAACTTTTTCGCATTGTCCTTGTCCAATTGCCCATAAAAGGAATCGGACAAGGATAGAAATCACAAATAAACTCAAATCTAAAGTAATCTACGTGAATCCAGATACTCGGACCTGAAAATCCTTTCAACATGTTGGTCAATTTTTCTGGGCTCTCGATGTCGCATAACCTAACGGCTTTTGGCGATAGTATCGCCAAGTACGTCATCGAAGTGGACGAAGACGGAGACACGGCCGCGGGCTCGAGTGGTAAGTGTCCGGGAGATTTTTTATTCGCTTTTTGATGGCCAAATGTTTTTTTTTTCTCAATGATGAAGACAGTCTTCCGGATTGTTTCGAACAATTTTTTTTTCACGACTGGTTTTCTTCCTGAACAATTCACTTAAGGTGTTGTAGCGCAAAAAAGGCCTTTTTCATGAATTTTTTTTGAAACCATCTTAAAGAACCCATCTTGAAGAACTTTCAGTAATTTTTTTATTGAAAAATATTACATTGTTTAGTGGCAAATGGCCGTCAATGAAATAATGTTTTTGTATACACGGTTTGCGGTGACCAACATTGCGGCGAAGTGGATCATCTGAAAAAAAATGCGGATGGATTTAGTCAAATATAAGTATAAACTAGTCTTTAATCGAAGGATTTTAAAAAATATTCATTTTCCACAAAATGGCGGACAGTCAAAGTTAATGGTTCTATTTTAACGAAAAAAAACGGCGTTTTTTGGTTATAAAACGGCCATTTTTTCTAAAAAAAATCGAACTATTAAAGCCTACATTTTTATGTATTAAATAAGCCTGCAAAATTTCAAGAAGGTTCATTAGTGTTCGAGTAATCTTGGTCACCGACTTCAGAAATGCCATTTTGAGAAAAACGCGTTTGAAGTTTCAATTAGCCTGTCGTTTACACAACGGATTCTTCTCTTTCAACGCTCATATCTCAGTCAATTTTGTTCGGATCGACTTGAAATTTTCAGGACATATTCTCAGATACTTATACTTCAAAAAAATGCAATAAAAAAATCGATTTTTTCAAAATCGCAACTGGGGGTAACCCCTTAAGCCGATTGAGTTCGAACTTGGTAGAAATATTGATAATATTGGTACCTTCTACTTGACGAGAATTGTTTTTGAAAAATTGGAAAAAGGAACTACTTTTTTAATTCACATTTCGCAGAAATGCTGCGTGAAATGTTTTTTTTTTTTTTGTAAATGGGTGCTATTTTCTCAAATTTCCATTTTTTTCATTTTAATTACCGTCACATAGAAACTATACATGTTCAGACTGAAAAAATGTTTGAACAAATCAAAGTCTACGGGAAGCTGGACTGTACGCCGATTCGCAACTCCCGATGATGACTTTTGATGATGAATTAATTTAAAAAAAATCGTTTTGTATACTTGAATATACTATTAAAGTATACCTAAAGTTTAATAATTGTAGAATAATTATTTCTTCGTTTAAAAAATTCCTCAATATTGCTTATTTTTTCCTGTTTGAATGTATATCCCGCCTTAAGGTAGTGCGAGCGCGCAATCTTGATTTCTATAGATTTTGTTCAAATTTTAACCAGACATTGTTCATATCATTATGCATGTTTAAGTAAAATTTCAGAATAGTCGACTATTTAGATTGGGAGATAATGGGTTTTTAAATTGCAACTTTTAACACTGTAGCGTCGGCATTGAAATTTCGACAGAATAATTTTCCGTAACAAATATTTGTCCCCTATACTAAGAAGACATATTTCAACACCGCATCGTTCCACGTATCCAATGACTTGAGTTTGCGCGGCATATTTAAAATAATACTGCAACACAAAATTTTATTTGGAAATAATTTTTAATCGAACAAAGTTGTTAATTAGTTATGAATGAACCAACACTTTTATTTGTCAATGAAGATAACATAAACAATATAAAATATTAATATTTATAATGCAAATATTTTTTATGACAAAATTTTAAACTTTAGGAACTCGATAATTATTTTTTTCTCGAAATATTGAACAACACTGTTCTGCGGTGTTGCCATTTGTCTTTTTATTATAGGGGACAAATATTTTTCACAGAAAATTATTCTGTCTAAGTTTCAATGCAGACCCTGCAGTGTTAAAAGTTGCAATTTTAAAACCCATTATCTCCCAATCTAAATAGAAGACTGTTCTGAAATTTCACTCAAACATGCATTATGATATGAACAATGTCTGGTTAAAATTTGAATAAAATCCATAGAAATCAAGATTGCGCGCTCGTACTCAAGTGGTTCTTGGGATATCATGTCCACCTCACTTTGAAAACAGTATGATTTACCGGCGGCCATATTGTTGTTGTTGTTCTATATTTTTTGGTGATTTTTATTAAAGGCTTTCAATATATGTACCTTAGTGTTGAAAAAATGCGTTATTTTTAAGGAAACGTTTCCAGAATTTTTTTTCTTGCAATTTGGCCATTTTTTCAGGCTTCTACGTAGATGTAGCCTCTTAACCGATTTTGTCTTCGACCTACGTCCAGGTACATACTTCAAGTACAAGAGCCACCAGCGTCTCCGAAGAAGGTCTCTATTCGAGAACGTGACACAAGCCACCGAGTTTAACGTAAACCGTCCTTTCGTCGCGATCATCGCCACCAAGGGCAAGATCGTCCTGGACATCTTCACCATCAACTTCACCGGCCGGTAAGAGTTCTGGCGAGTTCCTTCGTACTTTCAACCAGTGAATTTCGTAAGTTGTCGTATTCCGGAAACGTGGTGTACCCCATTATCGATATGCTTCCCCCAACTGTATGCAACGAAAAATCGATCGATCGTACGAGCTCCATTTTTCTTGAGAACGTTCCTCCGGGACCATTTACTTCCGTGTAGCGTTTAAGTCCGGGTGATGACGTTCCTTGAACACGACAGCTCACTGTCACTTTGTAGCCTCACCATTGTACGTTCGATTGTACGGATCTGTAATTTTCAGTGAATTTATGCCGGACATCAGGAAAGTCTTCTGATTATTCGATGTGCCAAGTTGGAGTTCCCAGTAACCGGAACTTTATGGAACCGCGGCTCCGTCGATGCAGAAGAATTCTCACAGGCAACGTTTCCTTCCGTCAGGACTTTGCTAAACTAAAGCAAACCTAAAAAACATTTTCAGGCAGCATTCGATCCCGTCATGACTTTACTAAACGGACTTCTGACTGAAGTCACAAAAAACCAAACCGAACAAACCCAAGAAAACTATTCCAAGCGACATTTGATCCCGTTTCGACTTCACTAGACCCAAACTAATCCGAAAAATCTCTTCCAGGCAACGTTCGATCCCGTCACAACATTACTAAACCCAAAGGAAATAAAAAAACTTTTACAAGCATTATTCGGTTCCGCCATGACTTTACTAACCCCGAAAAAAACTGAAAAGAAAGTGTTTTAGGCAGCATTCAGTCCTGTCACGACTTCACTAAACCAAAAAAAAAACAAACAAACCTGAAAAAAATCTTCCAGGCATCATTCTGCCCCGTCACGACTTTACTAAGCCCAAACAAACATAAAAATACTCTTCCAGGTAACATTTCGTGCCGTCATGATTTTACTATACCCAAAAAAAACTCTTCCAGGCAACATTTGGTCTCGTCGCGACTTTACTGAACCTAAACATACTCTTCCAAGTAACATTTGGTGCCGTCACGAGTTTACTAACCTCCAAACGTCTTTCAGACAACATTTGGTCCCGTCACGATTTTACTGCACCCAAAAAAAACTCTTCCAGTCAACATTTGGTCTCGTCGCGACTTTACTAAACGTAAACATACTCTTCCAGCCAATATTCGGCCCTGTCACGACTTTACTAAACCCAAACAATGCCGAAAAAACTCTACCAGGCAACATTTGGTCCCGTCATGCCTATACCAAGCAAACCCAAACAAACCCAAACACGTCTTGGCCGAAAGATTCTCCGAAAAAGATTTGCGCACATATGAGCAAGTAATAAATGTTAGCAAGCAATTTATCCCTGCATGCACGCAAACATATACGTACGTATGTGTGAAAACTACCCTAGAAACGAGGGGGCGGTTGCGATGGGGCGAGCGCGAGTCATTAGAGCGTACTAGAACATGAAAGTCTGTAACGGGAGACTCTGTACGGCCTGCGGGCATTGCATAAACGTACATAATGCTTTATACAGTTTTTATTCACTCCCCATCTTGGCGTGTCCTCAAACCCGCCAGTTTCATTACGCGCGGTTGCAACTCCGCGACGTGAAGGGAATAAAGAAAAAGAGGAGCGAGCAGCAGGAAATAAAGGAAAGAAGAAATAACAACGAGTCGCGAAGTGGAATAAACGGGACGAAGAATGAAAAAGCGGGCACTGCAACTTGGACATCAAAAAGTGCGACCTCTCTGATAAATGTATACATGAGTAACTTACGTTTCTGCATCCTTTTTATTTTCATCCATTTTTTATGTTTATTCTGGAGCCTCGTTTCGACATCTGCGAAAAACGGCCACATGCCATACAATTGTAATAATAATGCCAATAACGATGATGTCAACGATGATAAGCTCGGGCCCCGAATGTAGGTCGATCTTTTACATTTTTTTTTCTCATGATAGTATTGGGATGACGAGATCGGAATTTTTCACACAATTGATACATAGTCTTGGCAACTTTGAGTTTTTTACTCGTTGATAAATGTTGAAAAACAATGACGTTATTGTTATTTGAACAAAGTGCCGCTGTTGCTGAACGGTCTATCGGTGTAGGTGCTTCTGACAACTAGGATCATCGGACATGAAAAATCGACTAAATGTATGTTCAGTATGATAATGAAACTTTTGTATGATCGGATAGCGTATGGAAATTTGGAAAATTGCCAAAATGGCCAGGTCTAGAAAAAAAAAGTACGGTTTTCAACGAAAAAAGAAACTTTAATCATTTATTATTTACAAATGGATAAATATATTGAAAAATCATTTGGTAATGCGTTAGTAAATGTCATAAACTACGCTTTGTTGAAATCGAAGTGAATCCGACGAATAAAATTTGAGCTACGACTTACACCGTTTCGAAAATCACAGTGTTCGAGAAGAAGGCAAAATAAAATAGGGCAAATGGCAGCTGGGCGATTCGCCATAGCGCAGTGGGTGATCTGACTGTTCACAAAAATCGTCGTAACTCGCTGAATTTTTTCGATGTTTCTAAAATCTTTCTCGCAAATCAAAGTCAAGACCCTAGGCTTTTTAAAATATTTTCAAAATCATTCTCGCAAATCGAAGCGACGACCCTAGGCTATAAAACTAACCAATTTCTGAACCATATTTTCAATATTCCAAGATTATGCAGATGCCCTTGTAATGAATTTGAGAGCTCGTAAGTAAGAGGCATTAGATTAGGCTTGCAGCCTTCTAGGACCCTAATGTCCTTTAGCACTCAATCCTCGTTTTCAAAGAAAGTATTTAAACAAAATGAAAGATACGCAGTACGAAAAGAAAAAAAACAGTGAGCTGTAGGCCAAAAAACGAATGAAAAAAAAAAACAAATCGCAAATTAGAATACGAAATTAGAAAAAAATCCAAAAATGAAGGAAGACGAGAATACCAAATAAACGATAGACAGTGAGGAAACCGGACGATATGCGGACGAAAAAAAACCAAAGGCTGGAAAAAAGAAAGGATAACAACCAGTCCACACTGAGAAAAAAAATCATTGATCCAATATCATTGGTGTTATTGAATGAAATTTCGTTGATTCAATTGTAAAACTGTTGGTGTAAATAATCGGATTTATTATTACAAACAAAACGCTATTGACTTTAATAACATGATAAAATTAAAAGTTTTTTTTTTCATTCAAAAGATATATTGTTAGCCGAGAATAATATATAATTGAAACTATGTAAAAAATTATCGCGAACAAATTATATAGTTTTGAATGCATTTTCTGCAACGAACAAAAAAAGCGTTTCAATTGATAACATGAATATTGTCGATTCGAGTACACAAGAAAAATTGAATTTCGCTCGTTTGATTGAGATAAAATTTCTATTGAGTAAATATGTTATTCTATGTTTGTCACCATATCCGATATTGATTTCCAAGTACATCATTCGTTGAAGTATTAATATTTTATTTTTATTAAAAAATATTAAGCAAATGTTTGAATTGGTTAAAAAATTATGTGAAAATAAAATTTGTTTCTTGCGCATTTGGTTGAAAAAATTCAACCAAATCATGGCCGAGCGCCACCGAAATGATAGATCTGAGGAAACCCGTAGTTCTCGGAGTAACCGCCAGAAGCCGCACGCGCGCTCATTTCTCGTAAGCGTAGCGCGAACCGAAAATCGATTTGAACGCCGGAGAAACTCGAAAGAGTATCGCTTCTGGGCCTGTGGCTAAGATCAAAGTGTAGTATCTGTTCTTATCAGTTGAATATCTGATATTCTCTCCATGAATATTCCATTGGATATATGATATTCTCTCCACTACTATCATGGATGATCATTCTAATGCTCACTTTTTATTTAATATTTAAAACAAATTCAAAAACTTACGGCCCATGGCATATTCGTTTCGATATATTAAAGAAATAATTAATTCTATTGATTACATTTTTGTACGAAATAAAAAATGTTGTAGCAACCGTTTAATTATTTCATCCGATACATCTACCGATTGTATATGGAATGTTTTCAATAGAATATAATTTTATTTGAAGGATAATGTAAATATTCAGAGAACATAAGAGCTTTTAAAAAAAAAATAATATGTTCTTTAAGGGGAGGTTAGGGGTTTGCACTTTTGAAAAATCGATTTTTTTGTCTTTTTTTATAGTTGAACATCACAAGAATGTAATCCCAAAATTCCAAGTCAATCAGAGCAAAAGTCTCGAAGTTATTTTTTTTTTCGAAAAAAGTCTCACTACTGTCGAAGTGGTTTTTCTCGGAAGCACTTTTTCAAAGTCCGTGTTCACTGCCATTTGAAAAACTACATGACCGATTTATTTCAAACTTGGTACACACTTTCTACATATAAATTACCTCCCCCCAACGGTTAGTTTGAGTTGTTTTTACATTGAGGGGGTTTTCTACCCCCAAAATGGCGGAATTTTTCCTGAAAAATACCACTTTTCACTTTACATGACCGCCAAAAATTTAGACATGAAAAAAAAAAAGAATCAAAGACCGTTGGGGAGAGGATTTGATGATACTTTGACTAAATTTTAATGGTACTTGATTTCAGATCATTTCTAGCTGAGATACAGTGAACACCGCAAATCGTGTTTTTCCAAAGGCGTTCTTGGAAAAGCTTTGTCACCGGCTTGTTTGTGGATATTTTCGCGTACAAATTTCACGGAACGTTCTTGAAATGACACTTAACAATGTACAAAAGGTTTCAATACATTTACTCTATCCTCATAGATGAAAAAAATTCGCAAAAAAGTGTTTTTTTTTAATAGTGAAACCCCTACCCTCCCGTTAAATCAACCATATTTTCCAATATTTTATAATATTGTAACAATCTCATATATCGGTGGCTCTCCGCAGCTGCACATTTATTTGGATCAACCAATATATTTGTTTGATTCAATTGGTTTTTTTTTCTCAGTGCACTAAGATCCAGCCCTTCGACCTGCGTGTTCCTTCCTTGTCGTCCACCGTGGCCCTTTCGCGGATACAGCCGGACGAGCGCGAACGGACATTGTGGCTCAACCAACAGGACGTGTAGCCCGTTGAGCAAGCGAAGCAAGAGTGCGGGCATCAGTTGGTTAGCCCATGCATATATGGATCGGCGATCTCGTTGTCGCGACGAATTCACTGCGATACACGCCTCGCGAATAAATATGTATGAACCATTTTTCCTCCCTTGCCCGCTCGCTCCGCTCCTTCTCATTCTTCATTCCCTTTGGTCCCATCCATACGCCGAGATTATTCGTTACCGTCGCTTCTTCTTTCAAAGCCCGCACGCTCCGTCACTGCCGTTTCCTACGTACGTATTTTCGCACCGTTCCTCCGTTTCCTTTTCCTTTTTTTTTTTCATTCTCTTCCCAGGCTGAATTTACGCCGCTCGTAGCATTTCCCACGAGTCCCAGCAACGCATTAGTCGCGCAAATGTGCTTTCACTCATACGGTCACTTGAAATTATTTTCTTTTCCTTTCTTCCGATGCTTCTGTTTTATATATATATAGCCCTCGGTCCTAATTGAATTCAGGGATCAGCCTCGAACTGGCCGGGTAGAGCTGATTATCGACTCGTGCACGCCTTCACCGAATAATTATTCGAATAAGTATGCGGCTCGAAGGTGTAATCATCAGTTGAATCGAGCGATCTCCCGGGGCAACATTTTTTGCAAAAAATTTGATAAGAAATAGAGAAAAACCAATAAATGACATTTAAAAAAAAAAACCAGCAGGCAACAGTTCTTTCATCTGTGTCTTGTTACTATTATTTTCTTTTCAGCAAGACATTCTACTATATAGTATCATATTGCAGTATTTAATATCACATTGCGTTACATATTGGTATTAATGTTATATATTTATTATATAAATATGATAATATAATAATAATATATATATGCACACACACGCACGCACAGAGTAATTCTAATATATATATATATATATATATATATATATATATATATATATATATATATATATATCTACTTAATATGATAATAGTATAACAGTAATATAACATATATTATGTTATATCATTCTGTAAGGTTTAATGTTCCAGTATATCACTATTTTATCATTATATATCATGAAATAATAATATTCATTATAAATATAATATGATATTGCATATTACAATATAAGAATAATATATACATGATATATTATTATATTGTATTGTATTATCAAGTGAGACATAATACTACATATAACCCACACACACACACACACACCCAGATACCATAAATATCATCATATGATGATATATAATGACAAAATAATGATATACTGGTGCCTTATATATATATATATATATATATATATATATATATATATATATATATATATGTATATATATATATATATATATATATATATATATATACACATGTGTGTGCGTGTACCATTATAATTATAAAATGTTGCTATATAATATACTAATAATGTAATAATAATATAATATTAATTATATTATATCATATTGTTGTGCAAGGTATAAGGCTCCAGTATATAATTATTTCGTCATTATATATCGTCATGTAATGATATTTATCATATAAGATGATATTACATAATACAAAATATAATTACATTACTCTTATATTATATTAAATAATCGTGTAGGATAAAACGCTGTGGTAAATCATTATTATTTCTATCAGCTTCACTTGTCCATAACTTATTAATTCGCAATATTCCCGCTGCTCGTTTTTAAATTGTCAGTAACAATAGCAACAAAAATGAATATTGAACCGTTTATCCCCTCTGATTTACCCACGCGAAAAGCAACTAACGACCACGACGGGTGCGTGCGATATCATCGTGGATCCAACGTTTATCTCTGAAAGCAACGAATTTCTCGTTCGAACTGACTGTCGAATGAGCCAGACAGCCGTATGAATGCATCGTTAGTTCTATCGGTGTGAAAAAAGAACCCCTGAGTCATGCGAGAATCTTATTGGAAAAAAAAACGTATATGTTTTTTTCATCGCTCGTTGGTTTTTTTTTTATATCTTTTCGTCATCATTTAAAAATCTCATAGCCTTCGGCAACTCGTCTCTCGTTCGTATTCGCGTGATATAGCAAATTCCCTTCTTTTTTCTTTAATGCATCTCGCGCGCATCAATATTTAATAATCGCGCAGGGTGGATACTGAAATATCACTCTCGCGTCGGGAGCTGCCGATCCATTGTTCCGATCGTATTTGTTGCAATGAGAAAGTGAGAGAGAGAGAAAGAGAGAGAGAGAGAGAGAGAGAGAGAGAGAGAGAGAGAGAAAGAGAGGGAAAGAAACTTGCCTATCACCTCCCCCCATCCCACCTCATCCGTTCCTCTCACCGCTTTAACGGACGTTTTCCTCCCTCACTGCCAAACTCGCATCATTGTTATTATTATTTTCAATTATCCCCTCGTTTGCAACCTAGCAAAAAGAAGTACTCCCTCCCGCATGGCGTCTCCCAGCTGAAATTCACGTGTGCGTGCACGCACAATTGGTACGCGTGTATCGAAGGCGGTGGCGGCAAGGTGGATCGGGAGGGGAAGGCGGAGGCTCGACAATGCATTAGGAAATTCGGTAAATGACTGGCACTCGCGCTTGTATCGACGAGGCGACAAGAGGAGCGTAATGAGTGAAGTACGCCACCTCTTAGCGTGCTCGTTTTTCAATTTACGACACATTTTTTTCAGCCTCTTTGCAATTGAACTCGTATTAATTACCGGTCTCGTCGCCGAGCTTAAAAAAGCACGATGTGAAAAAAAGAAGAGAAAGAGCGAGGCAGTAACGTTGCGCGTCTAGCCGAGGAGCGAAAAAGCTTATAGTTCGCGAGAAGTCCGCCAGGTGGCTACGCGCGCAGCGCTCTCTCGCCAGAGCGGCCACGCGTCCACGCCTATATAAGGCTTGTCCGGTTCCATGCCGAAAATTCGGATTTTTTGCGCTCAGAATCGAAGAAACATCGGTTTTCAGTGTGACGCGGTCGGATTTTGCGACCTGATGATGGACGATAACGGAACAGGTCACGCTGAAATTGCCGATCTTACCATATTCCGGATATTCAGGGCTAGGGTCGAGATCGCGGAGATTTATTTTGTGACGTTCGTTATGAGGTCTCTCTCTCTCTCTCCCTCGTTATCTTTATCTATCTTTAAAAAAACTATTTACAAGATTCCATCCTATTTTACGCCGCTTCCGGTCCATCTCTTCTCTTCGTCTTCCAAGGCGAGAGAAGTTGTCGGGAGTGGAAGTTATTGAGATGAAGTTCGGAAGCAGCGGTAAGCGGTTAGCGTCTCTCCTAGTGCAGTTCTATACGCTTTCTTCCTATAGTTTCAGCTCTCTCTCTCTCTCTCTCTCTCTCTCTCTCTCTCTCTCTCTCTCTCTCTCTCTCTCTCTCTCTCTCTCTCTCTCTCTCTCTCTCACGCCCGGAAGCTCAGTAACAATTCCTTTTCAAGCCGTTATTTCCTATATTCTTATCGTAAGAACTTGCTCGTAGCACACACCCCCTCCATGTGACCCCTCGTGGTATGGGTGTGTATAAAAGCGCCAAACTCGCGAATAGAAGAAAACGAGGGAGAGAGACGCAAAAAAATTCGTAGCGGAGCCAGAAACGATGTAGGTAGACGAAAGAAAAGAAAAAAATCGGCGGAGCTCAGCAGCGCGAGTGTATAAGTAGATATCGAGTGGCAGTCTAGTAAGATACTCTTTCAATCCAATCGGCTCTTATTTCACAGGTCCCAGACTCATATTTCACTCCCGGATGTAAGGGCAATTGAATCTCTTTATAAAATTACCTTTTCTCGCGCGAGCTAGGCGCTATGCGACGCGTTTCCAACCCTCGACTATCTACACCCACCCTTCGACATGTGCATTCGCCTACCCTTGCCCCCCTCGCTCTGCCGACGCCCGCCGTCGCTGCTTTCAACTTAAAGAGATGATTTTTTCCGTTACGTTCCTTTAAAAAGCACTGTTTTGGGATCCTTTGAAAATCACCTTTTTCCGATTTCGACGTCATTTGAAATAACGGAGGTTACCGTGAAGTGTCATAAACGCTGTGGAAAAAAATGTTAACACCATCAGTTGGAATCCTCGAGAACGTAAATATTTGGTATCGTTTTCTCATCCCTACGCCTTTTTACAATTTATTTAGACCGTGCAATTAAAATGGAACAGTCTGTATGTATTCGGAGAACGGATTTTGTTTAACTCCTATGACTTATTTAGTCGTTTATTCATGAAGGATTTAAATTTTATTTGTTTTTTTTTTCATTTTTGGAAGCACGAAAATGTTGATACTAAATACAGATAGAAATGTAGATAAAAATTTGAATAAAAAATCGATAGATACATTGAGATATATAAAATATCTAAATTTGAAAATGGACATCGGGCAGGAGTTTTAGAGAAATGGACAGAGATAGGAAGAGACTCAGAGAAAGGGAGAATGGGAGCCATAGAGACGGAATCAAGATAGAAGGAAAAGACAGATCGAGAAAGCGAGTTGCACAAACGTGGACTAGCACTTTTTCCGTGCTTGGGTTGCAGCAATAGAGGACAGCCAGAGAGTGAGAGAGAGGGGGGGAGGAAGAGGTCCAGAGCCATAGAGAACGGAAAGCTAATACAAGTTACGAGGCGGCGAAAAGCGTGCATCGGTTGTAAAACGATTCATGCCTTGCATCGCCGCGAAATTCTCGATTCGCGCTGCCGCTGCTGCATACGTGTAACCAGCGGCGGCATTCATCTATATTTATATATTTTATTTATTGTTCTCTCTCTCTCTCTCTCTCTCTCTCTCTCTCTCTCTCTCTCTCTCTCTCTCTCTCCCTCCAGCATGGTAGACACTACCCCGTTCACCATAATCCTACTGTTATTTATTTTCATTCCTTTTATTATTACTAACACTTATTATTTCATATCATGAGTATTCTTTTTTTCTTGTTAATACTAGTTTTATTTTAATGTTGTTTTAAATATTAATTTTTATTTCAATTTTCCCTTTCACATTAACACTCCGCTGTCTCACTTCGATGTCCTCCTCCGATTTTGTTGAAACTTTTTTATGTGGAAGATTATCAAAAACTAAGAGACACTTGTTTTTTTTTATCGGCGGAAAAACGGGTTTAAGGGTTGAAGCGCCCCCTCGAAAATGGGGGTGCTTTTCGTTTTTTGTCGACAACGTTCTGATCTCCAAAGTATAGTACATAAAAAAATAAACATTGTTGCAACTTGAAACTTTTTTACATCACGTACCGTTAAAACGTTATCGACGAAGAACGAAAAACATCCCCATTTTTGATGGTGCCTTTCACTCCTTAAAAACGCTTTTTCCGCCGATAAAAAAAAGTACGTGTCTCGTAGTTTTTGATAATCTTCCACATAAAAAAAGTTTCAACAAAATCCGAGGAGGACACCAAATTCGTGTTCCATTTGTCGGTTACCTTTATTTCACATTTCGCATGCATATGAAATCCATCTACGAAATAATAACGCAAGATCACCAGGAGTCACCGACACACATATTACCCCTGTGCGACTAATTCGCCAGCCTCGAATATATAGCCAATTTGTCGACGAGTCGGCGCGCCACGTGCTTCCAAGCGTGAACTAACCTCCGACCTATCACCTCCGAATAATCCGTATTTCCGATAAACGTTCGGGCCGATACGCGAGCCCATGGACTGTATCTATGGTACACGGGTACAGGGGTAGCTTTCGTGTGCGAGGAGGAACAGGTTATCAGAGGGAGGAGGGGGCGCGGAGGCACGGGCACACGATTTCGTGCGGTTGTTTCGAGAGCAGCGGCTGGTTATCCAATAAACAGTGGCGTTAATACCCTCGCATTAAAGCAATGAACGCGAAATATAAATACATATTTAGGGGGGTTCGAAAGCACAGGGACGAAGTCAATGCCGAGCCGTGGGAGTATGAGTGAGAGTGAAGGAGGGGGTGGAGAGAGGCGTGTGAAAAAAGACAGGTTGACGCTGACGGAGAGTGCGGGAGGATGAGGGGGCGAGGGAGGGAGGGAGGGAGGGAGGAGGAGGAGAGAGAGAGAGAGAGAGAGAGAGAGGAGAGAGAGAGAGAGAGAGAGAGAGAGAGAGAGAGAGAGAGAGAGAGAGAGAGAGAGAGAGAGAGAGAGAGAGAGAGAGAGAGAGAGGAGAGAGAGAGAGAGAAGAGAGAGAGAGAGAGAGAGAGAGAGAGAGAGGAGAGAGAGAGAGAGAGGAGAGAGAGAGAGAGAGAGAGAGAGAGAGAAGAGAGAGAGAGAGAGAGAGAGAGAGAGAGAGAGAGAGAGAGAGAGAGAAGAGAGAGAGACAGAGAGAGAGAGAGGAGAGAGAGAGAGAGAGAGAGAAGAGAGAGAGAGGGGGGGGGGAGGGAGAGGGAGAGAAAGAGAAGAGAGAGAGAGTTGGTATACCGTGAAACGCCTAAACCGGCTTATTATAAATTGATCTAATCTATATGCATTAAAGGCATGTTGTCGACGCGGTTCCACGAGCGCGCCACGTGGACGACCGCCGATATCGCATTTTGATAATGCCCTTTCGAGCCCTCATATCCACTCGGTGTGTCCTATGTACAGCCCGCCACCCGCCTTCCCCGCGCGGATATGCAAATGAGTCTTGTTTTGTCCAGATTTATTACGATCCTCCTCCTGTCTTCGTGCGCTCTATACCGCTATACCTGACACGCATTTGCCTGCGGGTCCCATCCCTCTGTCCCTCTCTACCGAAAGAATCATTCTCGTCGTATCGAATTTCAGGTGGGTATTCAAATTTGTTTTTTTTTTTTCCCCTCGATCCCTTTAATCCGAGGAATCCGCTTATCGCGGCATCGAGTCGGCTCGCTCGCACCCTCTCTTGGCCAAATTTAGGCACAAACGGCCGCGTCCCTTAATTCGACCCTCAGGAGTCGTAATTGCACAACGCTCGAACAATGGAAAAACAAAAATTCCCGGAATGTTTTAATTTTACCGTTTTATTGTACATAATTTAAATTTATTATTGAACAAAATTTTAATTTTTTAATTTTAATTCTCATTATGAAATTTTACAATGTTATTCTTAATTAATTGTTTTTAAATGAAGTAAAAAAATTTCGGCACTGATTTTTTTTTTACGCTGAGCTTGCGACATTTCACCCCCACCAGCGTACACCCTCTCTCGTCAACCCCATTAACACGTGGGCTCTCAGCGTAACGGAGAAAAAAATGATAATAATAAGTCTCCCTGAGAGAGTTCATTTCTTCCCTCACTCCACACGTAGCTTCGTTTGGCTGATGGAAGGAGGGGAAAAGAAGAAATACCACCCCGAAGAGCACGACGAAATCGTCTTGGCTGCGCACGCGAACTTTCGCTATACTCGAGCGCATATTATTTAGCAACTTTTTCCACCCCGAATTTCACGTGATTCCTGAGCAGCTAACATACGCGAGCACATTTATACATACATACATATATAATTATGTTTGTATATATATATATGTGTGTGTGTGTGTGTGTGTGTGTGTGTCCATTATGTTATACACGTGCGTGTATCGCAGGATTCTCAATGACGACGATCCTTTCCTCTCTCTCTCACGAAGCCACCGACCCACCATGGTGGTATTCCAATTTCCAAGGACGATATATCTCCGAGTTGGCTCGGCATAGGTTTCGCGCGCGTATATAGCCGGGCGCCGCCAACCGAGACTCGTTTTAATACTATATATATATATAAGTATTTTAGTTATCCACGTACGAGAGAGAGAGAATAATAGTAGCATGAGCGGTGTGAGATCCTTGCCAACTCGAACTTCATTAACAAAGTAAATTACCGTATCCGTTACTTTTATCGCGTTCAGGACGAACGAAACTATGTAATGGGTCTTTCCTATTCTCCGCTTATTCTCTATTCGAGACCTATTGAATTTTATATGCACAAACGTGGGCACATTCGCACACACACACACACACACACACACACACACACACACACACACACACACACACACACACACACACACACACACACACACACACACACACACACACACACACACACACACACACACACACACACACACACACACACACACACACACACACACACACACACACACACACACACACATATATGCATGTGTTAAAAAAATATTTCAATTTATTATGCTACATAATAATCCGTATTATTCATTTTATACGTGAGTTTGAGTACTTTAACACAATAATTAAAGAACTAACTTTCAATTTAAAAAAATCATACAATTACGAATATTTACTGCATAATATAATTCGCATCGATACTAATGCCATCTTCCGCTGGGAAAAGGCCATTAGTAACGATGGAAATTATATTGTTCAGTGACTTTTCTTTTCTCTTCTTTTCTTGTTCACTGCTCTAGCTGATTACACGTGTGCAATTTTTTTAAGTTAATATAAACAAGTAGCAATAAGAAAATATGTGAAGCATGGAGAGAAATGTAAAAACCCGCAAGTGTGTGCATAGAATAAACGTACTATTATTACTTGTTCAGTAAATATTATTGAATACAGTATAATCTTTAATTGATAAATGGACAGAACGTTCCGATAGGCCAAATATTAATTGTATATGTCAATACACATATGTGTGTGTGTGTGTGTGTGTGCGTGTGTGTGTGTGTGTGTGTGTGCGTGCGTGTGTGTGTGTGTGTGTGTATCTGTATATATAATCAATATAATTCTATCCGATGGAGATATTATTTAGGAAAAAAAAGCATTGATCGTTGACGTAAAACATATATACATATATATGTATATGTGTGTGTGTGTGTGTGCGCGCGCGCGCGCGTGTGTGTGTGTGTGCGTGTGTGTGTGTATGTGTGTGTGTGTGTGTGTGTGTGTGTGTGTGTGTGTGTGTGTGTGTGTGTGTGTGTGTGTGTGTGTGTGTGTGTGTGTGTGTGTGTGTGTGTGTGTGTGTGTGTGTGTGTGTGTGTATTAGGGTGGCCGTTATTTTGGCTTCGGTAAGAAAATTTTAACGTCTAGCAAAAAAACTAATCAAGATATGAAAAAAAAAATCTGTGTAAAATTTAGACGCGCTGGGATAGATAGATAGATAGATAGATGAATTTTATTATGCCTTAGTATAAGTACTTTAAGGTAAATGTTTGTATAAACAACTTAAAGAATAACAATTTCACTTTCTCTCTACCGAGCTTACATATCTGTTTCGCTGGTGAGAAGGTATACAGATCGCAATATCTTGTCGAATAGTCCTTTCTCGCATTCGCAAACTAAAACTAAAAATTAAAAATAAGATAAGGAAAACACTTGCCACCGAGCAGTTTAATTTTCAAAAAAACATAATTTTTTTTAATGGCCACACTGAAATATTTATTAGTATCATAATTTTAATTAAAAAATCTGGAATTGGGTACATTGATTATACATATTAAGAGTTACAAAATATATTATTTACTGATTTTTTTCCATCAATCACGTACCGCAAATTCGTACCTTTAGATGAAATATTACATAAGTAATAGCAGTTCATCCATGAAATGATTGAAATAGAGTACATTTGTTTACGTTCGGAATTTTTTTTTTGATATTCGGCGACAACTTGAAGAACAAATTGTTTTTAATCTTCACCATAAGTCAATCGATTGTTATAATCGGTGATAAGTTTCATACTTCGCTCCGCTATATCATTACAGACTCTTATTTTTTTAACAATTGCGCGCCCATTTGATAACTCTCGTTTGAGTCCAAACAGATACATCGGTGTCGAGAAAAGTACAATCAATTTTAAAGCGTCCAAAAAACGCCATAGATTCGGCACTAATAAAGAAATCAATGTCTTTATCGAGCAGAAAAGTAAAGTGTGACTGGAAAACCTGATACCATTTGGAATCGCATGGTAAAATCGAAATAAATTTGCAGAAACGTAAAGATTTCACGTGTTATTTTTGTTTCTACATCCAACAATGGCAAACCAACTCGGTCAGTAATGCTCGGGAGGTAAAAATGAGCGGACGAAGCGCCACGACCAAATTTTGAACTATTTGTCTACACTATATTTTGTATTGTCGCCATTACAGTTGGAAAATCTTCTCGCAGGCTCAAGAAAAAAAAATCATTTTGAAGCATTCAATACACGATTATTATATTATTATTTGCATAAAAAATCCGCTGCGATAATTAATTCACTGCTTCGATTTCCCGCGACAATGTGGCCAAACCGCCACGTCCGTTTTCAAATTTTCTATTAATTTTTCAATCTACTCACGACTGTACATAATTAATGGACAAAAATCAGTAAATAATATATTTTGTCCCTCTTAATATGTATAATCAATGTACCCAATTCCAGATTTTTTATTAATATTATGAGACTAATGAATATTTTAGTGCGGCTATTAATAAAATGCATGTATTTTCGAAAATTAAACTGGTCGGTGGCATGTGTTCTCCTTATCCCAGCGCGTCCAAATTTTACAGAGATTTTTTTTTCATATCTTGATTAGTTTTTTTGCTAGACGTTAAAATTTTTTTACCCAAGCCAAATTTAGGACACTTCGATTTTGTATCATAACAGCTATTCTAAATTAATTCAAAGGTCCCGCTCACTTATCATAGATGGCGCTTGATATGTAGTATCAAAACGTAAAGGAGTCATAAACATAACCTATAAATTCTGTAAATTAAACATGCAGATCGATAAGCTATTTATTAGACACTGCATTCGCTATGAATTCCATCAAGGAAAAAGTGTTAGGAAAGCGTGTAAATTGATATGTTCTGTTCTTGGAGACAACATTGTATCTAAAAGTACATGTGAGTATTGGTATAAGCGATTCAAAGAAGGTGATTTCTCTTGTCAGACGGAGAAACGACTTTCGGAACAGCTTGGAGTAACTCAACAAACTGTTTCTTATCGTTTAAAAGCAATGGGTAAGATTCGAAAAGGAACAAAGTGGGTACCACACTTTCTGACTCAAGAAAATAAAAACAGCCGTCTTAACATTTGTGTGAGTCTTTAGAACAAGCAACATAGAAAGTCTTTCTTGTGGAAAATTGTGACCGGCGATGAAAAGTGGATTTATTTTGATAATCCGAAACGCAAATATCATTGGGTTGACCCCGGCGAGCCGACAACATCCACGCCAAAGCGCAATGTTCATTGTAACAAAGTCATGCTGTGCATATGGTGGGATATGAAAAGCGTACTGTATTATGAACTTCTCAAACCTGGTCAAACAGTTACTACCGATCGCTATTGTCATAAATTGATGCAAGTGAATCAAGAAATTGAGAAGAAACGTCCATTTTCTGGTAAAGGAAAACGTCCAGTAAAACTGCTCCATGACAACGCGCGGCCTCATGTGGGTAAACCGGTCAAGGATACGTTACTAGCGCTTGGATGGGAAGCTGTACCACACCCGGCGTATTCACCAGACTTAGCCCCATCCGATTATCCTTTATTCCGGAAAATGCAGAACGATTTGTCTGACGTGCGATTCAAAACATTTGAAGAAGTGGAAAAATGGGTCGCTAAATTTCTCACCTCGCAAGACGAAAGTTTCTTTGCGAAAGGCATCCGCGAGTTACCTGAGAGATGGCTGAAGGTCATTCAGTGCGATGGAGATTACTTCGATGAATAACTGTATTTTACTTCTTTTTTAATAAATCTTGAATTTTTTGAAAACTGTCCTAAAACTTATTTGTACACCTATATATATATATATATATATATATATATATATATATATATATATATATATATATATATATATATATATATATATATATTAGGGTGTGCGGAAAAAAATCGATACTTTTTTTTTCGGTTGCATCCACCAAAAAAAGGTGAATTAAGGTAAAAAAAGAAGAATCCTCGAAGGAGAGCTCAAAAAAAAATGATTTCGAACGGCGCATTGCATTTGAATACTTTCCATAAGAATAACACAGGAAAATATTGGCACTTCTAAACAACATAGTAAAACTGTTCCGAAAAAAATTTCACAAAAATGTCATTAAGATATTCTGATAGAGAATTGAATTTCCTACAAAAAAAGTTCCTACGAACAATTAGCTTAGAACAACCGTTCAAGTGGTATCGCTGTCTGAAATTAAATTTTTTATTTAAGCGACGTGCGCGCCATGGCACACGCTGCGAGTGATTTTGCACTCGTAGTGCAAAATCACAAGCTTCACACTAAGGCCACGAACGGGAATCCGCTACATTTTCCCCTCATTTTGGCCTCGAATCAAGGTCTGTCACTGCTACAAAATTTCATTCGTTATTGCAAAATGAAACCTGTAGTAGGGGAGGCTGCCTCGAAAAAATTAGCTAGTCACTTGTGGTACTTTAACGAGAAAATTGTTGCTTTGTCGTTTTTTGACAATGCTGTGCCAATAAGTGTGAAGGCAAAAATGGTACAAGCTCTGCAATCTCGAGAAAAATCCAAAAATCCTTCCGAGTGAGTAATTGTTAAAAAAAAATGATTGGGAAATGGTGCTGAAAAAAGACATAAGCGATTTCTTCACTCAAGAATCCTTATTTCTTTTCCAGCAATTCAATTTACCTCATGATTTTTTGAGAGTAAATATTGAATTATGGCCGGAAAATGCAATTTATTTAAGTTGCTTAGATTTTTTTAACCCAAAAGTCGTTAATATCGTAGCCGAACGTCGTGTCACTTTGATAGAAGCATATAACGGTTCATTAACAAAAAACGAAGAGCAGCTACAATATTTATTGGGCGTAGTGCAAAATCATCGACAGAAATACCCTAATTGCAACAAACAGACTCTTAAGAAAAGGAACGATGATTATCAAGCATTATAATGTAAAAAAAAATTATTTTATCTTATTAAACCAAATTAATTGAATAAAACTTTTTGAAACACGATCAATGATGGACGTCGTTTCTTTTATATTTCTTGTGGTACTTGATTCTTTTTTGTACCAGAGAAATATTTTGAGAACGATTCCATGCAATTTGTATGTTAGAGCAGAACATTCTCTACAAAAAAAACCCCAAAGAGTTTTTTCGTAAAGCGAAAAATTCGATTTTTACAGCCTTTCGAATTATTTTTTTTCTATTAATTCAATTTCAGACAGCGATTCCACTTGAACGGTTGTTCTGAGCTAATTTTTCGTAAAAACTTTTTTGTTGGAAATTCGGTTCTCCATGAGAATATGTTAATGACATCTTTGTGTGATTTTTTCCTGACGAGTTGCACTACCACATTCAGAAATCCCAATATTTTCCTGGGTTATTCTTATGGAAAATATTCAAATGCAATGCGCCATTCGAAATAATTTTTTTGTGAGCTCTCCTTCGAGGATTCTTCATTTTTTACCTAAATTCATCTTTTTTTGGTGGATGCAACCGAAAAAAAAAGTATCGATTTTTTTCCGCACACCCTAATATATATATATATATATATATTAGACTGATTCAAAAAAAAAATTTCCTTCTGGATTCTCGTGCTATTGTTGGGCACTGATAAAACAAAATTTCTCTAAAAAGATGGGCGCGGTCACTCAATTTTTAGAGGTGGCTATCTCGACTTTTTTGTATTTGAATTTTTTTTAACGAACGTATTGCATTTAAGCATAGTCATGGCTTCGGATTACGAATAAAAATCACATCCAGCAGCTTTTTCGTAACAAAAATAAACTCTAACAATTTGAAAAGGGTGCAATATTCACAATTCAAATCCAGGTAGATCAATAATGGCGTCTATACTACTCTCGTTATTCATGTAGATTTATTTATACGCATTAACATTTCGCACTTTTTACGAAAAATTAAATTATAAGCTTTTATTCATAAATCGTATATTTACATTTTCAAAATGCTACGCTTATATTATCTTCAAACTCATTTACATTTCTTCCCAGCCATTCTCAAGTTCGTTAACATTTTGGGCAGAACGAAAATGTGCAACGTTGAACAGTTTGTCCAAATCTCTCTTAAATTTACGCTCCTTCGATATTTGTGACGGCAAATTCTTTTTAACTCGATTTTTTAAAAGTTGTTTCCAGACTAGGTGGAGTTTTATTGATTTCAAGATTGCGTTATTCAATCGACGCGTTGGAATTTCAGCACATTTCCATTGTTCGAAAATTTCTTTCATCGTTTCGTGTGTACTTCGACGTATGGTCAGTTTTTCTCTGTTATGTTTGTAAAAGAACAAACTCAAAACTTTTCCGATTTTTATCCGTAATCCAATAAATTGTAATGCAATACGTTCGTTAAAAAAAATTCAAATACAAAAAAGTCGAGATAGCCACCTCTAAAAATTGAGTGACCGCGCCCATCTTTTTAGAGAAATTTTGTTTTATCAGTGCCCAACAATAGCACGAGAATCCAGAAGGAAATTTTTTTTTTGAATCAGTCTAATATATATATATATATATATATATGTATATATATATATTTGTTGGAATATGTGCGTGTACCAAGACTGTCGGAAGTAGAATTTCCATCGCCAACATCTCCGTTATCAACGAAGCAATAAATATGTGACTCATAAAAATATATCCCAACCTTCAAAAATCGCAACTAATTTATTTTAGATTTATGAAACAAATTTATTTCAAAACGTCCAGTCGATGAAATCCTCGAAGGTGGTTCGAAATAAATAATAAAAAAAAGATTCACCGTTCGCGTGTCGAGCCCATAGGAGCATAGTGTCACCAGAGATGCGAGTCGCGAAATCATTTTTTTTTCTTTTGCAGGTTCATACGGTGACCCATGTAAATGTTATAATTCGAAGCGGGGCGCGCATGCGCGAGTAGTTGCGGCATTTGTTTGGCTGCGGGATAATTAATATATTAGCTGCGGGTGAACGTGTACAGCGGCTCGTATTGTAACTTACACCACCCACCCCCGCAACTCGTATGGTAACACGTCACGTTAATACCACATGACCAAACTGTTATTTTTAATTTATTCTCTCAATTTAGCCACGAAGGGTGTGAGCGAGAGAGAGCGAGAGGGGGTGAGGGGGGGGGGGCTCATTGCGAATAGCGCATACGGACGATAACTAATGCCAGGCGGGACGCCAGTACTCGTGAAATTATCCGGCCGATAATTTTTGTTGCAACCGCTTTCCACCCCTCAAAAAGCCTCCCATTAAAATGTACTACCTTTGGCTACATCTATATATATATGCTTCTGTGGGTACGTGTGCACCACGCGTCCGTTCTGCCGACACCCAACACAGCAACACTTGCAACTTTCACGCACGTGCGCTCTTTTCACGTTCATTTGGCAAGCTCCGACGATAATTTACTAATTTATACCCCACCCCCGGCTTTTTTTTTCGTTTATTTATATTTATACGTAAGCCCCCGTCTCTCATTTCACTAAAAATAAATCGTCTTTCAACCCGATAACAAATTGAGCCGCGAATTAATATTAACAACTCTCGAACTTTTGTTTACAACGATTTTTCATTGATTTTTATTATCGTGGAATTTTTGTTTTTGTTAGTCGGTATTTATCGACGATTTTTCTATTTTATTTATGGGGTGATTTTTTTGCAACGTGTGGGAGCGCTCAAATTTTGCCACCCCTTGGGCCAACCCCTGATCACATTCTCGTTGCACGCCTCAGCAGACTCCGGCGCTTTAACCCTCTTCGCTCTAATATATGGCTTCTTCGTAATTGCCCGCTCATAAATTAGCACGATTTCGCACGCATGTGCCGCACCGTGTGGATATATATATATATATATATATATATATATATATATATATATGGGTGTGTGTGTGTGTACAGTCGCGGTATTTTCCGACCCCTTGTGTCACAGTCGCGAGTGCGGCTCGACCGCGTGCACGTTTTCCGCGTCAAACAACGGGAGCCCTGAACATTTGTCTACTCTGCAAATTATTTCGATCGAGAGAGGAACAAAAAATTATGTGAAAAATAGCGGCCGCGAAAAATATGCGAATTTTTTTTTTTAATTCAACAGCAAGTGCCATTACAATTCATTCACTTTTGAAAATTCGTTCGCAAGTGTTTCATTTTATTTCACTTGCCACTGTTATTGGTATCAATTGTTTTCATTTATTTGTTTTATATAAAGATCCTCATTGATATATTATTAAATTTACTTTTTTAATATCTTACTGCCCAATTGCAGGGACAGCGACAATAATCATTCTGTATTCGTATTAGAATGTTATGTTTGGAATAATTTTAGAATTTTGTTTCCGAATGTAAATATACCCACACGAACGCAAGAGCCATTATAATTAACTCACTTCTGGAATTTCACTCGCAAATGTTTAGTCTTATTTCACTTGTCCTTGTTCCGCTTTTATATTTATTTTTTAATTCAAATATATATTTTTTTAAATATCTCTATGCCTAGTTGCCATTACAAAAACGATAATGATTTTGTATAGATTCCATTTTTTTCATACCAACTTTTTTACTTCATTTTTCTCTATACATATATTTAACCCAAACACAGCCAAACATGCTCAAGATCTATTATAATTAATTCACTACTGTCATTTCGTTCGCAAACATTTCGTTTTATTTCACGAGGCACTGTAAGTATTTTGTATTAAATTGTTCAACCTCACTTTTACATATAAATAATCTTATTGATATATTATTACATTCACTTTTTCAATATCCTACTGCTCAATTGTAACGACGACAATAAGTACAAATTACTTTTTGTAATTTTTGAACTTTTTATTAATGTATCCATTTTTCTATTTTATTTTTAACTATAAACTCACTTGTTGATGCCTAATTATAATGACAACAACAGTAATAATGGTATTATCGAGGAGCATAATCCATCTACAATAATAATGCAGTAGAATATAATAAATATAATAACGATTATAATAATAACATGAAATTATAGTATATTTGCCATCAGGTGTGCGATAAAATAATATTAATATGTAAATACTATACACGGTATATTTCACGAATTAACATTTTATTTTGTCCGCTCACATATTTCACAAAGCTGAGGTAACTTCCCACTACAGGGCAGTGCACTGAATATTGCACATTCGTAAAATCGTTACCCGAGCACTGTATATAGATCAGTGGGTATGCATCTCATTTGCATACAGGTAAACCGAAGGCTGTTGGGTATGCGACGAGTGCACAAAGACGCAGAGATGTAAAATTCACGGAGCTTTACTCATTCACGTAATCTTGCATTCCAGGTCTGTGGGGTTGTAATCTGTTGCGGTAACGCTGAGGGTCGAGATGCATCAGCGTGAGGAAGGTAAAAAGTTACAACCCGAGTCCAGGCCACGAGTTCCTTATACCCAAGTCAATTTTTTCCCTCAGGTCTGGCAAGTTCGGTGGGGAAAAAATTGCAAATTGGTCGACTTCCTTAAGCCTCAACATTTTTTGCCAACTCTTCATGTTTTACACAAATAAAGTTCTCAAAACGATGACCAAATTTTTAAAAAATATCTTAATCAACATTTTCCTTTTTCAGGTGACATTAATTTATAACCTGTGGAGAGTCGATCGATCCAATCCGGTTGGAAAAATTGTACAGCAGTCTCGCGATCGTTCGTGCTCCGGTACCGGTGACGCCATCTACCGGAAACTCCCCGTACCCGAACGCGCGGCTCGTGTGATCGTTGCGAGGGGGAAAATTTACCGGCGCGCATGCTGTTCAGATAAATACTCCTTAATTGGCTAACTTTTGGCATTACTGCTTTTCTTTTTTTTTATACCATTTTTTTTCACTGGATTTTTTCATAAAGTGGGGACTTGAAATAAGTTTAAAAAATATTCGAACTTCGTGTGCGAATCCAGCAACGAAAATTCTGCGCGCGGAGTACTAAATAAACAAATAATAAATATCTGGTATACTGAAATACTATAATCGTTAAAATTTCACTCAGTAATTGATAAATGTTCATTAAGTATTATACCAATATTATTTACTCGATAAAAATTACAGATATTATAAAATAAAATGTATAAGATAAAATTCGTCAATTAAAGTTGATTAATTACTTGAAAATATGAATTAATTGATAAATATCAATCATTCGATGAGTGCATTAGGGTAAGGAAGTATAGGAGTACGCACCTAAGCTTCGAAGCAGTGAAAAAAAAAACAAACAAATACATTTTACGAATCAGTTTTTTTTTTACTTGAAAGAATATCTAGTATTCTATTTAAATTATGAACGACAATAGGGAATCTTAATTTTTTTTACAGTTACAAACTAAAAACTGCGATACGGGATTTGCGAACTCTTAAGGTCTGCATAGACTACGACACTTATTGCGACACAAATGTCTGACACTAATGTCCGTTCTGTTCACACATAAGACGGTTTCGGTGTCCCAGAAAGTGTCTGTACTGTGATGTCGCTACACAAGTGTCTCAGGTGTTCACACACAAAACTACTGACACAGCTGCAGTACCCGCTCGGACGCCATAGAGAAACGCCGTGCGGCGGCAGCCGTAATTTCGTGCGCTGTTATTAAGGGGCTATACCAGTGCGACGCTTTAAAAAGATCGATTTTTTTTGCCTTTTTCGACAGTTTATTCTTTCAAGAATATCATTATCATTTAAATTATATATGTCAATATCATTTTATCTTGCAAAAATCGATAGTTAAATCTCTAAACGCATTTTTCTCGAAATGAGATTTTTCAAATATGCTGACAGTGTAACTCAAATAGATCCGATTGACTTGAAATTTGAACTGAGTACTCTTGAATATATTTACTCTACAATGACGTAGGATATTTTTGATTGGATAAAAATTGACGATTTGGCATTGAAAAAAACGACCATTTTATAGGCAAGAAAAGAGACTTTTTTCATAACTACGCTATTTTGTTAGATTTTGATATTTGTCAAAAATCCTACGTCATTGTACAGGAAATACCTTCTAGTTTAACGACATTTTTTTCCTTTTTCGGTTTCAACTGCTCAATCAGCCGGAATCATGTCAGCAGTGGAGGAACTTTTTTTTGGCGCCTGCGAAGGCAGCGCATTAGTCGCTTGGATGTCAATATTTACCTATGAAAAAATTATTTAATATAGGTCAAATATATTTTTAATTTTCCAAAAGATTTAATTGAGTACTTTTCGTCCAAAAAGTCCTGAAAATCACCTAAATTTCCAGCGTTCACACTGGTATAGCCCCTTAAGCTGTGTTCTTAAATTATGAATTTTTCTGCCGACTTTAGCCGATATTGTGCCAAACTGTTCCGCCAAGCATTGAAGTGCTGCCTGTTTTTTTTACTCTATTTTTATAATCAGCACAACATATTTGCCAAAGTTCAGGCAGTGCTTCCACAAAAAATATCAAATTTTTAATGCTCTCCTTGCTCCACGTAATGGCCATTTTGATTTAACGTGGGTCGCGAGTGTCTGGATAATTTCGCGCCGGTTCGAAAACTTGAACACTGCGGCAGACACTCGGACACAACCTGTTCACACGGCGCTCGGCGCGACACCTAGCGAAATGTCGCAATAAATGTCGCGAGATCAGACAGTGGTGTTCACACACAGACACTTGATGTATACATTGAGTGTATACACCAAAGTGTCGTAGTGTAAACCTACCTTTAGACATACGGTCGTTTAAGAGTACGCACGGCGGTCGATAAGAGTATGCAAGCATCAATCGACACATAAGTCGCAATTAAAGTTGCCCACATTTGTATGAGCGGCGTATTTCTCATACCACCGAGCTTTACACTTCAAACACTCCATCCATTCCTCACATATTGGTTCTTCGTATATTTTTTTTTATACTTTGTATACTTGTAAAAAAATATATACTAAGTATATATAGGCAAAATATTAAATATACTATATCTAGAAGATATTTTATTTATATATATACATACATACATATATATTTTTTTATGTTATGTAACAAGAATGACATAAATCTTATATATATATATATATGGTATTCCACGCCATTTCACCTAGCCCGTGACCCTAACCATTTTTGGTTTTCCTGATATTGTTGGTAAAATTGGATCCCATGAAAGGAATATCCAAACCATCGATATCTACAAATTGATCAACCCTTAGATAATTCATTATTTAACCATTTTTATTTATTCAACACATATTACTTATTAAAAAAAATATTAATGCTAATTTATAACAGTTGATGATTGAATAATAATTAATAAAAAATCATAGAACAGTCAATATCCATGAAGTATTGAATATTTTAATAATTCGACACATTTTTCATAAATATTCATTACTCAACACACCTACCATTTACCAACAACCTAAACATTTCGAATACTTTTTTTATGAATTTAATTTCATTCAAACAAATATCTCCAAATGTCTTTTTATTTCACCCCCCACCCTTCTTATTTCCAGTATCTCTACTTTCGCACTTTCACGTGAAGAACCAAGTGCATTAACTTTGGTAAAAAAAATCGTCTCTGAATGCTCGAGAGTTTTAAGGGACTAGTTTGCCATGCGGACTCTTACTTAGGCCCTCATCAACGTGAAACTAGGAAACTAGTTCTTGAAAGCTACGGATCCTCGAGGGTGACGAAGGCTCTACAGTGGTTGGACGTGTCGGTGCTCGCCATAGGTTGTAAAACGCGTTCACTTCACGTGTGGAATGGAAAGAGACGGGGGCATGCCAATGGGTGAATGGTGCTCGATCGGTCAAATCAATCGGTGCACCGATTTTATATATATATATATATATATATATATATATATATATATATATATATATATATATACACTTCGGACTTACTCGTCTGGTTCCTTGCGCGAGATCGTGCTTTATCCGGCAAAGTTTTAAAGTGGTTTTTAAGTGTCGTCCATCCACGCTCAAGTGGAAAAGGACGATGTGGCGTGGCACGAGGATATGGCGGCTCGTTTACTAGGACGAATCCCCCCCCCCCTCTCTCTATCGTGTCGATAAAATTGTAACGAGACAAATGGATTTGCTCTCAGAGTGGAAAGGGCCATTCGCTTGCCCTCATACCCTTCATCCTGATCGATGTGTGAATATGTGCGGGTAATCTTTCGTCCTTTCGTACGAGAGTCCTCGTGTCTCCGGTCCCAGTTGTAACTGCATGTCCAAGTGCCTCTTCCACTTTCGTCGTTCTCCCGCGCTCCACCGGATTGCGTAGACTTGAAAGGACGTGGCAAGGGAGGCACGACCTCCCGTGCAGGAGCCAACTTCGTCCTGGCTTGGAGTGTCATTTTAGGTCCGATCCCTCAATACCGGGGATACCTACATCGATCGATCGACGGCGGCACTTGGTACAAATATTATTTTAATATTCTATTTTGAATCCGATGGTGGATGGATGGAATCAAATTAAGGGGCTAGTCCACTTTGAATATTTCAAAAAATCGATTTTTTTACCGTTTTCGAAAGTACATACATTCAGAAATATTGTGTCGAAATTTTATGAAAATCCGAGCTCTCTAAGTATTTTTTTTTACCTGAACGTCAGGACCTCATTTGGTCTACTCGAGGTAGACGAAATGAGGACGTTGAAACGCGTTTTTCTCGAAATAACGTTTTCAAAATCTAGCTCCATTGTATCTTTAAAACTAATAAACCGATTCTCTTGAAATTTTCACCACATATTGTAAATATGATTCGCAACAAGATGACGCTCGATGATTTTAAAATTTCTATTTTTACTCTTTTTTTGCGAAAAACTGCGAAAAAATCGCGTTTTTTATTTGTTTTTTTTTTTTTCGTTTTTCATCTGCTATTTCTTTATTTTTTTGATAAAACTTCATATCCGAGGGTCATTTTGTAGTTGGAGCCATACTGAATCTAATAGACTTTGATTTTTTTGTTTTAGACAAGCCGTTGCCGAGTTGTGATGGAGCTACCTAGCCCACCTATTTTCAAGTCGTTACGTGGGACTATCGTTTTTGCACTTGAAAATGAATAAAAATGAATTAAACATTAAAAAAATGTATTTCAAGACTTTATTTATCAAGCCCAACAACTTTTTAATTCATATCTTCTATAAAATCCTCAAAAAATCGCGAAAATAGCCTTTTTCGTGGCTTCAAAGTGGACGGGCCCCTTAAGGCCTTATACACGCAATTTCGCCAATTTTCGAAGGTACCTTTCTAGACGAGGTTAAAAAAAATGACGCATATATTGACAACGTTTTTTTTACAGATCATTTAGGCACATAGGATATGTAAATGTGACATTAAGTATATGTAAAAAATAAATTAGAAATATTAACAAATGGCGGAGATATAACATAATAAAGCAATGTATTTTTTTTGCGCGCGTTAATGGCAAAAGTCCTCGGCATTGATGTGGGTGTCTGAAAAAAATGAACATATTTATAATTGCATAATGAATGTATCTTCAGTGTGAACCGACAATATTATTTTTAAAACAATTATAATAAAAATTCGAAACTTAACATTTTTTACTCAATTTTCTGTCGGTATTTTATTTTTTATATTTTCTTGTGTCATTGAAATTTTTGTTTCTGTGGTTCACACGATAGGTGATGATCCTAAGAATATGTTGTAAAAATTTCAAAGCGACTGAACCTGCGTACAAGAAGTAGAACTTTTACAAGGTTAAAAAATGTGAATCGTGGAAAAACGGGTTTGCATTATAAATGCTTACTTACTTCATTTTCTTACTTCATTTACTTCATTTAAGGGGGCAGTGCAGTTTGAAAATTAAAAAAAATCGAAAGCAAGCAAGACTCGAAGAAATCGACGATGATAAGCAATCAGAAGGGATTTTGTACAGTGCAGGAATTACTGATTGAGTTTTGGTAAGAGTTTTTCATAGTATAAACTTCAAACGCGTTTTTCTCGAAACAACGTTTTCAAAATCTAGCTCCATCGTATCTCTAAAACTAATAAACCGATTCTCTTGAAATTTGAAGCCACACATTGTAAACATGATTTGCAACAAGATGACCCTCGATGGTTTTAAAATTTCGATTTTTACTCTTTTTTTCTGCGAAAAACTGCGAAAAAACGCGTTTCTTTTACTTTTTTCGTTTTCCATCTGCCATTTTTTCATTTTTTGATAAAACTTCATATCCGAGGGCCATTTTGTAGCTGGTGTCATACTGAATCTAATGGACTTTGATTTTTTGGTTCAGACAAGCCGTTGCCGAGTTGTGATGGAGCTACCTAGCCCACCTATTTTTGAGGCGTTACGGTAAATTATAGTTTTTGTACTTAGAAATGAATTAAAAAATATTTATCAAGCCCAACAAATTTTATATTCATATCTTGTATAAAATCCTCAAAAAAAAATCGCGAAAATAGCCTTTTTTCGTAGCTTCAAAGTGGGCTAGCCCCTTAATAGCTTTACAGAATTTTTCCATTCTGTAAAGCTTAAAATATTCCTAACCTTTCAGGCTAATGGACTCAAAAATAATTAAAAAAATGAAAAAAAAAAAAAAAAAAAAAAAAATCGCGTATCTAAGGCCTTAATCATTAGTTTCCAGACTGCTTTTTTCCTTTATTTTTGGGGATAAAACGCAAAGACTTTCTTGTCAACCTAATAACAACGTCATTGTTTATCGATACAGTCGAACCCCGATATAACGAAGATTTGTCCATTCTCTTCCAGGCGACACCCGAAAACTTGATGCAACGATATAATAATATCAATTATGTTCTAATTGCTAATTGCTTATAAACAATGCTCTAATTTAAACCGTTATTTCTTTAAAAAATATTCCTATATTTATAGTACTGATACATTTTTTCAAAGTACATTTTAAGGGGTCTTCTCACTTTAGACGCTACAAAGGGATAGTTTCATGAATTTTCTTGATAAGTTTATACTATAGATATTGATATAAAATTTGTTACACTAAAAAAATATACTTTCGAAATACATATAAAAAATGTATTCATTTAATTAAGTCACTATTTATAGACAAAAATGGTAGTTAAAAAAATGGTCAGTCTGCGCTGTTGATGAAATCCCGGAGATGGATAATCCGAAACAAAAAATCAACCAGTTTTAGATTCAGTATGTTAATGGCTCTAGCGCATATCACACGATTTTTGATATATGTAAAAATAACAACAAGGAGGGCATTTTTCGAAAAAACAAAAAAATGTGTTTTTTCACCGTTTTTGGCAAAAAATACTATATATCAAAATTTAGAAAAATCCTTCATATGCGCTATAGCTATAGTTGTAAAGAATATGTGCTTAACATTTCATAAGGATCAGTTCAGCATTTTCGAAGATTTTATCAACAAGCCGTCGAAAAAAGTATTTTCGAGAAAAACGCGTTTAAAGTTTGTTTGGGTTTTACATACATTTAAAAAATAGTATTTCGAAAGTGTATTTATTAAGTGTGACAACTTTTATATCGATATCTATAATATAAACCTATAAAAAATCATGAAAATAGCCTTCTTAGCGTCTAAAGTGAGAAGAGCCCTTAAGGAACATGATCTTGATACAAGGAAACCTCAATTTAACGAAAGCTCGATATAACGAACTGCCCTGGAGATTCGTTATATCGAGGTTCGACTGTATTTCTCGACAGAAAAAAAAAACTCAAACACGACAAGGCTATGAATCATTTGTGAGTAAAATCCCGACCTTGTCATCCTACTCCCATCGGGAAAAAACGGAAAATCGACCTTTTTGAGCCCCGAGCTTGTGCAGTTTAGGGGTGAATTGCATCGGACTGCATCAATTGCAATAAAATACCATATATTTATTTTTGCCCTGTTAACTAGCTCGGCAGGAGGCTCGGAAGAATGACAGCGAGAAGGAAAAACGATTGGATGTTTCTTGAGATAGTTCAGAGACGATTTTCCGGGCTCGGGGATGTGGCAAATTTATCGAGCCCGGAAAGAAGAAAGGGAATAAGGTGAGAGGGTTGAAGAAGGCAATGGAAGTGAACGCAGAGAGAGAGAGGGAGAGAGAGAGAGAGAGAGAGAGAGAGAGAGAGAGAGAGAGAGAGAGAGAGAGAGAGGAAGAGAAACTGGGGGAGCGGAAGAGGTTTCAGGGAGAAAAGGAAAGAAATTGGGCACGCGCTCTCTTTTCCCTTTTATCCTTATAGATATCCATGTGAAGAAAAGTCTTTGAAGTACAAATTGACCCTCGATCGGCTGAAAGATGGATGGGGGCCATTACCAAACGGGAGAAATATTCCTCTCCTCTCTCCAGCCTGCTTTCGCTCGAGCTTCCTCTCGCTGCTCCATACACATGCAACCTGTATACAACAATAGTCAAAGGGGTGAAATACCCTCTCGATAGTTCCAGGATATTCGAAATACTTGTCGCGCGATCGTATCGAGAGTTTTGCGACGAGTTCAACTACACGCGATACAGCAGATTTACAGCATCGTCCAAAAGCTTTGTTCGTTCGGTTTTTTTTTTCATTCGCCCCTTCGCCCCGTTTATTTCTTTTCCGCTGCATCGCCAATGCGAATGAATAAACGCGCGTTCGGGTCAGCGGAGCTTCGCGCGAAATGGAGCAGTTGAGCTTATAAAGCGATCGACTCGAAAGCAATTTTAAAGCCTGAATTAAAATCGATCGTATTATTTTGACTAATTAATCGTATCGATAAATCGATCGTATTATTTTGACTAATTAATCGTTAAGTTTTGAGAGCGCTGGACGTTTTCATGGAAGTTGCAAATTACGATCGGGTCTGTTTCACGAGCGGAAACTTTTTTTGAAGGGTTCTCACGAGTAGTAGAGTCGTGCTGTCGCTGAAAAAGCCCGGAATCGGAGAAAATTAGAAGAAGGCTAGTTTTTTGACAGGTGTTTTTGTAGGTGCCGCGGGTGCTAAATCCAACTTTGTCTAAAAATCGGGGTGTAGGGTTCTTTTTTAGGGGATGAAAGGAGAAGGGGGTGGATTAATGCCAAACGACAACCCCTACGAGGTCGGTGCCGTGAGACAAAATGTTCAGAAAAATCCGGGCTTTAGTTTTGTCCACAGCGCCGAAGTTGTGGAAGTTCATTTTGGGGGTGAAAAAGTGGCGTAAATTTTGAAAAATCAGTTTTAATTGAATAACTCTTTAAAAAAAATCGTACACTTTTTGTTCAAATGGGAACGTTGTAGCCCTTGAAAAGACGCGTCGATTGAGTATTTGATCATCACTCTCCGATAATATCTTTACCCTCCAAAAGATGGTTAAAAAACAAAAAAAAAATGTTTATTGAATAACTCAAAAACAATCGGTTTTTCGGGTATGGTTAAAATGTACGAAATGTAGAGAATAATTTTATCCATATTTTCGTTCCTATGGACCACCCTTGAATTTTGATTTTCCAACCCCTCTCGGGGGTTGAACATTCAATATGAAATTCTGGGAAAACTATTAACCGCACGAATTCGCCGCCGTGGAAGAATTTGTAGCTTGAACCCTCAGCTACATTTTTGTCCAAAGCGCCAAACTCGTATCTCTTTAGTTTCGGTCAATATTTTTCCCAGAATTTCATTTTGAATTTTCAACCCCTGAGAGGGGTTCGAATATGCAAAATTCATGGGCTGTCCATAGGAACGAAAATATAGAGAAAATTATTCTCTACATTTCGTACATTTGAATCATCCCCGAAAAATCGATGGTTTTTGAGTTATTCAATAAACAATTTTTTTTGTTAATTCTTCAACAATTCTTTTGGGAGTGAAGTTATTATTGGAGAGGGTTGATCGAATACTCGATCGACGCGTCTTTTCAAGGGCTACAACGTTTCTATTTGAACAAAAATTGTATGAATTTGTTCTAAAGAGTTATCGAATGAAAACTGATGTTTCAAAATTTCACCCCACTTTTTCCCCCCCACCAAGAACTTTCACGACTTCGGCGCTATGGACAAAAATAAAACCCGGATTTTTCTGAACATTTTGTTGCCCAGCGCCGACCTCGTGGGGGTTGTAGTTTGGAATGAATCCACCCCCAACCCCTAAAAAAACCCTACAAAAAAACCCTACACGTGTCAAAAAACTAGCCTTCTTCTAGCTTTTTCCGATTCCAATATACAGCACGACTGTACTAGAGGAAAGGTTGCAAGGTCGATCTCTCTGATTTCGATGAAATTTGACATGCTTGTAGAATGAGTAAAAAATAGGCGACACGTATTTTTTATAACTGCGGAACCCGATTTTTAAGGGGTGAGACGCACCCACGGAAATAGGGGTGTTTTTCATTTTTCGTCGATAACGATATCATTCTCATCTCCAATGTATAGTACACGAACAAATAAACATTGTTGCAATTTGAATTTTTTTTTTCATATTTTCTACCCTTAAAACGTTATAGACGAAAAACGAAAAACACCCCAATTTTGGAGAGTGCGTTTCAACCCTTAAGAATCCGGTTCCGCGGATATAAAAAAAATACGTGTCACCTGTTTTTACCCATTCTACAAGCATGCCAAATTTAATTGAAATCGGAGAGATGAACCTCGCAACCTTTTTCTTGTCAGTCAAAGGGCGAACCCTTCGCGGATGAAAGAGAAATGCAGTCGGCTCGCTGCGAATGAGTGCGAATTCAACTGATGCTATTGTCGTCTTGGTCTCAATCTTCGGGGATTATTATTATTGTGGATATTTATGGAATATATTTATTGCTATTATTATGATCATTATTACTATCAGCAACATCGTCTTAGCCGGAAAATAATATTTATCATACAGCTTTTATTTTATTTTTGCCATTGCGATTATTTGTTTGAGTTTGTTTGGGTTTATCACAGCTTCCAAAAAAAGATTGGACCTCGGAATGGTGGATAATGGGAAGCAAAAAAAGATTGACCCTTCTGGCCATTTTCTCGAAAATCGTCGAAGTATTTAAGCTTTAAACAGCCGTAGCGACGGTCCTATTTGAGTCGGGGACAATTATTTGGGGGAGGGGGGTGGGGGGTACCGCAAAGCATTCTGGTGAACTCAGAGAATGCTGCTTGATTCATCCCGATATCTCGATTAGTTTTTTCGGAAGGGTTATTTGCAATATGGCCGATATAGAGGCAAAGAAGTATGAATTAGCGACGATCGATTGTCCCACTTTGAAATTCTGCCAAAAATAAAAAAATAATTGTAGCTCGATGAATCAAGTGGTAATTTTTAGAGCAAACGATTGCGAAAAGAATGTGCGCATAGCGGAGTTTCACATAAAAACGAAAAATAAATAAGCGGCAATTGAGTGAGGAAACTTTTTTTTGCCAGAGGGCGCATAAAATCTGTTTAAGGGGCATACCAGTGTGAACGCTGAAAATTTGGGTGATTTTCGGGAATTTTTTGGAAGAAAAGTACTCAATTAAATGTTTCGGAAAATTTAAAATATATTTGGCTATAAGGTGATCTCCATTAAATCATTTTTTCATCGAAGGATATTGAGATCTCAGCGACTTGTGTGCTGCCTTCGGAGGCGCCAAGAAAAAAAAAATTCCTCCACTGCTGACATGATTCCGGCCGCTTGAGTAGCTGAAACCGAAAAAGGAAAAAATGTCGATAAACTGGAAGGTATTTCCTGTACAATGACGTAGGATTTTCGAAAAATATCCAAATGTAACAAAATGGCGTAGTTATGAAGAAGTCTGTTTTCTTGCCTATAAAATGGTCGTTTTTTTCAATGCCAAATCGTCAATTTTCATCCAATCAAAAATATCCTACGTCATTGTAGAGTAAACATATTCAAGGGTACTCAGTTCAAATTTCAAGTTAATCGGATCATTGCTCTTTGAGTTACAATGTCAAAAAATTCGAGAAGTCTCATTTCGAGCAAAACGCGTTTAAACATCAAACTATCGATTTTTGCAAGATTAAATCATATTGATATAAATTATATAAATGATAATGATATTCTTGAAAGTATAAGCTGTCGAAAAAGGCAAAAAAAAATCAATTTTTTTTAAGTGTCACACTGGTATGCCCCTTAATTTTTTTCTCTTTATATCGATGTATTTCTCCCCTGAACACGAAATTGTATTAAAAAATTGCAAAAAACGATGGGCCGACTTTGAAATTCTGCAAAAAATCGAAAAATGAACAGAGCTCAATGAATCGAACGGCATTTCATAGAGGAAACGATAACGAAGAGAACGAGTACCGAATAGGGTCCCAAATCTCAACGGAAATAAATGATCGACGATTCACTGAAGAAACTTTTTTTTCGCTAAAGTGCGCAAATAAATTGGATTTTTCATACATTTTTTTATCATCCCCTATCGATGTATTTTCACCCGTAAATACGAATTCAGCGTTGGTTCCCTCCAAAAACCCAATTTTCTATTAAGATTGTTAAATGTGTTTGGAAACGCGTTTTTCGCATTGAGTCAGCGCAATTTTAAGCATACCACAAGAAAATTCGTGATATTTAGAGCCGTCGGTGAATTTCTCATCTGATATACTTTTGTAAAGTGAGGAAAGTCGAAAAACTTGCATCAAAATCAAAGGCGGACAGCTAAGTGATGTTCGCCGTAAGTTTGTTTGGGTTTGTTTGGCTGAAAAGCGACCAACGTCGTACGGGGCCCGAGTGGCAAAAAAGCTTGAAAAGTAATCCCGGATATTGGCTTGATACGCAGAGATCGCACGCGAGTACCGAGAAAGTGGAGGAGAAAAGAAATGAGGACGAGGCCGGAGGGTATGGGGAAGCGAAGGGGTCGTTATGCACTTCGTTTTCCTGAGAATTTGGGTGGCCAAGAAGTCGTAATTAATAACTGGGTCCAAGGGTAGTAAAGTCAAGAGGGCGGGTAGTAAGGAAGGGGTTGAAACGAGGAGAAGCTAAGAACAAAAGGGGACGAAAAGCGAGGGAGAGAGGGTGCAACGCGGAAGACGACATAGGCGCGACGGGCCAGTTCACTGATTGGGTGAGCCCGTCCATCATCCCTTAACCCGAGCCCTTCTCTTCCGGGGTGTGAGGCGAGTCTCGCGACTTTGTTTGTTTCTATCTGGCATTTATTTAACGATGTTACTCCTCTCCATTCTTCGAAACGTAATGGTCTCTCATAACCGGAGTAAAGAACTGACGGCCCATGGGGGTGGAAACTGAGGGTGGGGGTTGAATTCACCCTCCATCCCTAAGCCCCTTTAAACGTTGAGATTTTACAGGTTCGTCATCCGCGAAAGCGAGAAACGCCCGGGACCGCTTTGACGCTGAGTCGAGCCCATCTATTCTGCTCTTCGACTCGTATACAGGGTGTCCCGTCTCTATTGAAATCGCGAAATATCTCGAGAACTGTACCTCCGATCGCTATGAGTCACGAACAAAAGTTGCACGGTTTTGAGGGGCAAATACGACGCTCATCGCGTCAACTTTATCGATTCGGGCGTCAATGTTTCCCGGAGCCCCAGCCCTAGTTTCCGGTCGTAACTTTCCATTTTTATGGTGGAATATTGTAGTCGGGCCAAAGACGAGAAGAACTAAAAAAAAAAATTGTCTCTAACTTGAAAATTGCCGGAGTTATGACACTTTATGCTATCCGGGCTATATACAGGGTGTCCCTTTCTAAACGGAACTACGGAATAACTCGAGAACGGTAGGCTCGACGGAAAAAAAGTTGAAACAAAAGTCGTACGTCTTCGAAAGGACGATACGATGGTCATGCCCGAATCGTCATATCTAGCCTTCCAGTCGTATCTTTGACGCATATCGATCGTAGTCGGGTCGGAGACAAGTTTAGCGAACTTCATCAAGCTCAAAATTGACCATCTTTCGTACAGCACGCATAGGTATAAAGATATTACTATGAAGAATAAAATCTTCATTACAACAGGTGTCGTGAGGCGAGAAAATCGGTATAGGAGATCGAGTCTCCGGCCACGTGAAAAAGCTACAGATCGTCGTTTCGCTCGAGTCGCGCTCGTTATTTCAAATAGGATATTTTCGAAAGTCGCACATTCTCGCGTGCGATCCTGCGACAAGAATGAGAAAAATGAGACCAAGAGCGAGAGAGAGCTGGAGCGAAAAGCACACGTAGTTCTCGTTACGGAACTGGTAATTGCGAGAGCCCGGTAACGTGCTAAGATTTCCCGTACCGTTTCCGGGATCTTCTCGAATAGACTCGCTCCGTTTCCTCAGACTCTCTCGCACTTTTATTTTTCTCTTTTATTTCAAGTTCGTTTTTGCCTCCGCTTCAGCGTGCGACGAACAGGTGGGGAAGAAAAAGGGGAGCGAATGTGCGCGGTGCAAAGGGAAGACAAAAGATGGCGGAGAAGGAGAGCCGCGAGGAACAAGCCGCAAAAGAGCTGGAAACGATGCCACGTATAGCCACGGGCAGAAGAAAAGTTCGGACGCGATAAGGACAGAACGAATGCACGATAGTCACCCTTTGGGCCTGGGCGGGACTGGGAGGGGGGGGCATCCTGGAAAAGTGTGGAAAAACGAGGGTAGTAGACGTAATGCAGAGAGAGAGAGAGAGAAAAATAAACGTTATCACTCGAGATCACGCTAATCTCGTTCACCCCCCCCCCCCCCCTCCACAGGCAAGATCGCACTCTCCAGCCTCGAGTTGAATTTTTGTAACGATCTTTTTCTTCTCGTACACCTCTCACCCCAAGAAAAAAAGTATTCGAGAAGTCAGTTTTCCTGGTCTTTGCCCTCTGGCCTGGGAAACCATCCGCCTCACCCCCTAGACCGCTTCCCAATTATCCGACAAGCGAAAGAATCGCTCCGCCGACAATATTGAGACATTGGAGATAATAATTAAAAAGTGAAAGAATCGAGGGTAATTTATCGAAACGCTAATCCTCGTTTCCTCACGAGGGTCACCCTTGAGCTCGATTCTTCCCTCTTCGCCGGCCCTCCCCCGCACCCTCGTGGTCGCAATCGTGGAGAGCGCCATTGACCTCACCAGATTTTTTCCGGGCCCAATCGTTCTCCAGCTCGGATGGCACGTGTCAGTTGGAAACAAATTGGCCCAGTGGAGTGCGTCCGGTAGCGCGTATGAGTGTTTATAGTTGGACTGCACCGCGGAGGGCTCTCCAATAATATAAATTCTGTTCGTTATCTCGTGAGTCAAGAGGAGGGGGAGGAAGAGAGGGATTTATTGGAGGATATTATCGAAGCTCGATTATCACGATACCATCGTGGTCACACGCACACGATCCGTGAACTCTGGTGGTTGCAGTCCACGATTCACCTCTCTCTCTCTCTCTCTCTCTCTCTCTCTCTCTCTCTCTCTCTCTCTCTCTCCCTCTCTCTCTCTCTCTCTCTCTGTCTCTCTTCGCTCCTGTCTCTCCTATTCGAGGCAGATCCAGCTCAGCTCACCATTCGTACACGGGGGACAGCTCTCCCCCTCCCCGGTCCTCAACCACCGCCATGCTAACTCGCGGTAGTCCCCACGTGGCTTGAATAATACGATTATTCATTGCAAAAACGTTATTTATCGAGCAAACTATCCCGCGGCCACGATTTTCCTCGTTATCGCGTTTTTCCACTCTTTTATAATGCTCGCCGATAAAACGGCGTCGAACGAACAAACGCCAAAACCGGAGAAGAAGAAAGCAACAAAAATAAAAAGAGATCGCGTTACCGACCGAGTGAGGCTTCGTCTCGATCACGTGGCTTGCGTTGCTCGCACTCCACCAGGAGAGGAACAACCGTTTTTCATTTAGGACAGAAATCCGGTACCCACAGTCCGTGAAACGCGTCGAGCTGGGCCTCGAATGGCAACCGGAAACGCCACGGTCGGGAGGTTCGGACGCCATTTTGGTGAGCCAAGGTGAAGTGCCGCCCTCTGGGGACAACGCGAAACACCCCGTGAGCCGCAGACGATTTTTTCCACCATTCTTTTTGAGGTTCCGGAAATCCGAACGAGCCACCATTTTCCGAAAGCGAAAAAAAAACGGAGTCAGAATTTATTCAATGAGAGCGAGAGCATTGGGGAAAGGGGGATGAATGGCACCGAAGGGCGATGGCGGCGCGGGGAGAGGGAGGGGGGCAGTACCGAGATCTCCTGGTGGCGCTATCAAATTGCACTCTATCGGGGCCATAACAATTATTAGCATAGCGCGCAGCCTGAAAGTGGCACAATAATATGCATAGGTGGGTGGTTCCTGGTGGGCTTGTACCGCAGCGCTTCCATCGTACGTATACGGCTCGGTACGGCTTACACCATTTCCATTACATTAGCCTTCGCATTAACGCGTGGGCGCCCCAAACGATCCGGAAATAACCGAAATTGCATATCGGAAACCGGTCGGAGTTTCGCAGTATCCTGGCGCCTCGCCAACCGAACTCAGGACCATCTAATTCTCCGGGGCACGGGGCCGGAGCGTGGGATATGTCTAAAAAGAGAGAAAACAAAAAAAAGGAACGAAAATAATCGACACTTTATACTGTACGTCGAATCCTCCGCGGGATTCGCAATAGCTGCGACGTTTTCCTGTACGCGCGATCGGAGCGCCGCCCTGCGGACCTCAATTGTACGAAGTGCTTTCCCGTCGCGGCACTCGGAAACTTCGAAACGGTTCTCTTTCCCGAATAGAGGTCCTGAGGGTTTTTTTGCAGTGAAAAATCTGTCACGTAATATTTTCCTTGAGAAAATCGTGTCCAATACATTTTTTTAATTAAGAATATAGTCTGAGAGAAAATGTTTTCATCGATAATCGGAATACTTGGCAAAATTTGTAAAAACGCTCATGACTCGAGTCTCCCAAAATACACACCCTTCAACTTTGGTTCGAAACGATTTTCAATCAGACGTAACGTTCTCGAGATACTCCATTGTTCCACTTAAAGCAGGACACCCTGTATATAGAAATTTTCGATATTTTTTTGTAGTTGAACTGTTCGATCGAAAAATCTGAAATAATTCATGGGATTTCTTGACACTTTGGACGGTAAGCAGAACAATTTTCGGGGAAAATGCACTACCCGATCACGCCGAAATGTGAACAGGTGTACGTATAGTCGTGCACGGGTGTACAGGATCTGAAGAGAAAGCTCGCAGTTTGTAGAGTGGCGAGTTGATGGTGTGATATGTTAATTTATGTTATGCTCGTGCTTTGTCCTGGCATCGGTCACGATCGCGCCTATGCTATAGGGGAATATTGGGAATGTAGGAGCGAATGGCATCAGGAATTATAGACTAATTAAATCGGTGACGGAGCGTATTAGCACCCCGGGAGAGAGAGAGAGAGAGAGAGAGAGAGAGAGAGAGAGAGAGAGGGATTAAGGGAGGCACACAGTGCTCCTCTACCAACCACCTACACGTTCTATCCAATGGCGATTCTCGGTTTACGAGGCTTCAATCACGCGAACCGGTCATCCATCCGTCTATAACCCGTCGAACGATTGTCCGTACTATCGACGAAATTTCGTCGGCATACCGAGGTAATTCCCGTGCGGTTCGAGGCCTGCTTCACAGGATGCACGTGCTTATGCGATCGCAACCCCTCCCTACCAACCCCCTGCCCCGCTCGTATCATACAGGGGTTGGTGGTTCGTGGTTGCGTTCGATTCTTGCCACGTTGAGTTCTCCATACGATCGTTCCTCTTCGAACGAATCCGATAGCCGAATTCTGCGTAATTCTCAAGGGAGAACCTGAATGAGAAAACTGAAAATTTCATTTTGACGATTTTTTTTTTCACCTTCGATTAAACATATCTTCTCGAAACTTTTGGACTATTTTATCACATATTTCGACACAACAAAACTATTTTTCTAATACAAAAATGTTGATTGTTTGTTAAAAATATTGTGAAGTGTTTCAAACGCTTCGGGAAGACATTTTCTGTGAGGTACAACATAACATGCGTTTTTCGTAAAAAAAAAATCAAAGAATTTCAGAGCTTCTGTAGGATTTTATTTTATTTCACATAATATACTCCAATGTTATGCGAATTTTTTAAAAATATGCATTCAATAAACTGTGGGATATTCAAAAAGATAAGATTTTCACGGAAAACGTTTGATTTGATTGTATGAAAAAATTGAATAATTCAATTTTTCAAATTAAGATTTTTTATTTTTCTAAAATTCTCTTCATCTTTCTAAAATATTCAATTATCTAGTGAAAAAATACATGTGCTCTAGATCCCCCCCCCCCGATAGTTGTAACTAACGAAATACTTCGAATTTCTCCTCCAAATTTTGGGATTAGATTTTTGAACAATATCACTACCGATTAAAGTAATGAAAAAAATGTAATCGATTCTCATCCACCCCACGCGGTCGCCTCGACGCTGGGCCGCAAAATCGGAAGCGAGCGCGATTCCGCAAGTATTTCTACTCGACAATTGTAGCGAAAGTACTTTCGATTTTCCTTTCCGTTACTTTTCACCGGGAAAATAGCCTTGGCAAAAAAATTCGGTCGGAAAAATGGATCTCAGCTTCCGATTGGGGTGAACGCGGCGCTATTTAGCGTCATTCGGGGGGAGGGGGGATGGAACCCCCAAGTCGCAAGCTCCGTCTTGCTCTCTTTTTCCGGCTCTCTCATCTCCGGTTTTCTCACTGGCGCAGTTATGAAAGCGCTGTCCGGGACCGGAAGTGCCGAGTGAGCGGGGGCGCAATGACGTACGCGAGGTCATCCGAGGGGGTGGGGGGCTCGCCTTTTGAAAAGAGAGCGACCATTTGCCGCAGAAGCTGCCTCCGATTCAGGATACTCTAATGGTCGTCCCTGGTACGTCGAATGGCTCGATGCATTGGGGAAGCTCTATACTTGCCCAGTGGAGAAGAGTAAGGACGAAGGGGTTGAAAGCAGGCAGGGCGTGAGAGAGAGAGAGAAAATCCACAGCAATTTTGCCTCACCCATGGGTTCTCCCTGGCTCTGGCACTCCGGCCGATTATATACCTTGGACAAATATCCCAACGTGAATGAGATTGCCATTGGCGATACATTTTTCAAGCGTATTCATAAGCTTCGCGTCCAGTCCTCGCGAGAAGGGTCCCTTCTCATTGGAAAAGCTCCCAGAAGCTTCGGAGTACACGAAAATGTGGGGGCAGGGCTGGAAGGGGCAGCGATTGGGGTGGAAGTTGGGGTTGAGGAAATATTGAACGACATATCTTTAACGTCCAGTACAGGACTGCCAAGAGAAAGATCGCGACCACAGCTTCTTAGATATATACATATATTTATATTTAATTTTTCCCAGAGGTACTTCTCATGCCCTCTCGCTCTTTTTCGGTACCATCCCTTACACTTTCACCCCACACCTGTCACTTCACCTTGTTGAATTTTCGTGCGAGGCCTCACAGTATCGTTGTCCACAGTCATTATTCTAGATTTATTGAATAACAAAATAATTAATTGAATACAATTGATTTAAAAAATCGTGTTGTCAGAGTACCAATAAATAATGCTTTATGGATATTACTGTGATTTTTCATTATTCCTCCTTTGGACAATGATTCGGGGCTTCCGGAGTAATTAATCAATTAATTGACGGAGAATTTGTCCTTGAAAATTAGCGGGAGATGTTAGCGGCTCAACATGAGCAGCTAGAAGAAGAGGAGGGATGCCTCTATGGACCAGGCATTGCCGATTAGCGGTAATTATGAACACATTTGTGTAAACACATTACAAAACTTTAAACGCGTTTTTCTCGTAAACACGTTTTTAAAAATGGCTGACATTCTCCTGATCGCTGTAATTAACATATCGACCTGAAATTTGGAGAGCATACTCAGAAAATATGTCTTCACGGAATGACGGATCGTTTTTTCGATAGATACATTTTTGCATTTATTATTTATCTTTTTATGCGAAAAAACGCGAAAATTCGATTTTTTTAATTGCCGCCATTTTCCGAAATTTGTACTAAACGAAAAACCCATCCGTCATTCCATGACCAAAGGGTCACAGATTGATAATATGTTTTGAATTTGTGTTTCAGATCAACGAAGAGGGGGCAGTGATGTCAGCCGTTTACCTCCCGCGATTTGAGGACCTGTTTTCGCGGAGCTGCAACGACCGCCATTTTGGTTTATTTTTCAAAAAAAAAAAATGTAACGTTCTGTATTTCATGAATAAAAGCAAGAAAAAAATCGCACTCAAAAAGCTTTACTCGTTTCCTTTAGAAAAAATAAAATGTAAATACCTGAAATATGGCACTCCAAGGACAAAGTCTCCCTTAAAATGAATTGAAAAAATCGTGTAGCCAGATTACAAATACAGAACGTACAATAGATATTTTTGCCGACTTACCACAATTTGCCATTGAATTCATTATTAATTACGTTTTTTTCCGGAATTAGAAAAATTCCAAAATGATTGCGATTGGCCCGGCTGGAGGCGTGTAACCCCTTTAACCTGCGCTCAGCCTCGAAAGACCCTCCACTGTCCTATTGTCGTCCAGCAGACAACTCCAACTCCTGATTCTCCCTCTCTCCCCCTTCAATCTCTCGCCGTCGTTTCTACAATTCGCGAACGTCGAGAGAGTTTCGCCTCTTTTGCCATCAACCCCTCCAACTTTTCAACCCTCCGAATCCCTGCGAGTGCACTCTCTCTCTGTTCTCGGCTATACGATATATTACCGGTACATCAAACTTCCGGTACACGTGTATGTACGACGAGAGGCTTTGCGAGGGCCAGAGGGCCTTGCCGATCCGCATCCCTCTCGGTCCAGACCCGACCACCCTTGTACAGATATACGGGGCGGATATAAGCACGCGCACATTTTCAATCCTTTGTCATTGCTCGAGCAACTTTGGCGCCCCCGCCCCTCCTCCCTTGCTTCCTCCCACTCTGACCATCCTCCTGTCCGACAACTCCACCAAATTTCCGTTTATTGCACTCTATGATTTCCCTCGGCCAGAGAGGACGGCAAGAAGAGACGGACTTTGTTCTCTCTCTCTCTCTCTCTCTATCGCTCTTTCTCCCTTTCTCGTTCCCCTATATGGTACTTACGGCCGCGTTTACAGCATTTTCGCAACCCTCGGATCCTGGATCTTCGTGCTAAGGAGGGTGGGTAATTATTTTGTTGGAAAACAAAAATCTTTACCTCGCTCGTGACCTAAGCTCGTACGAGGTTTTTTTTCATATCCGAATAATCGTTTGTTTGGTTTAGTTTGGGTTAGCTTGGGTAATGATGGGGAAAAAATGTCTACCTCATTCAAATGCCACCTAACTTCGTATGAAGTTTTTGCATCGACATTAACGGTAACTAAATGTTGTTGTTTGGATTTGTTTGCCCAATCCTTCGGAAAACAAATTTCCATCTCGCTCAACTGCGACGTAAGCTTGTATTGCGTTCTTTTTATCTGAATTAACGATGACTAATTATTATTGTTTGGGTTTATTTACGTTTGGCGGGGTGAGTTTGGATAATATTCGAAAAAAGCTTTACCTTGCTTAAGGAGTCAGGTCTATTTGGAACGTTAAAAAAGGCCTTTTTCCGATTTTTTTTCGGCCAAACGATAAAATAATTTACAACAAAAGTTCTTCCGTTTAAAATATATATATTTAATGTATACATTATAATTTTTTAAAAGAAATATGTTTCAAAATAAGCCGATACGTATCAATGGCCGAGGACGCTGCAAAAAAACAGGTTTTGCGGTGATCACTCTCACGCTGTGACGGATTATCTGAAACCAACAAAACAGGGGGGAATCTTTAGTTAATGATATAATGCTCCGGTTGAACGAAGGGTTTTGAAAAATTTCCATTTTTCACAAAATGGCGGACGTTGAAAGTCAAAAGTGTTGTTTTGACCAAAATTTCACTTACAAAAATTGACTATAAAAAAAATAATTGTCCAAAAAAAATTCTTCGTTCATCCGGAGGAAAACTATGTATAGAAGAAGTGATATAAATTTGAACCCGATTGGTAAAGCCGTTCTCGAGTTACGTTGATCACCGACTTCGAAAACATGGTTTTGAGAAAAATGAGTTCAAAGTTTTGAGTACGATTTGCATGCAGCGTCCACGGCGTCCTTCAAAGTTATGTATTTCGGCGAATAATGGTCTGATTTACATTCAATTAGTCGGAAAATACTCGTAAGATATTATACTTTTAGAAAATGAAAAAAAAATAGATTTTTGGAAAATTCTAACTAGACCTGGGACAAATAACGTTATGTTACCATTTGATTTAATTTATACAGTTGATTCTTTGTCACATATTGAATGCATCCTCCAAATTTTAAATCGATCGTGAACGCCGTTCCCATAAAATTGACAATTGAAAAAGAATGTTTTAACATAGGGAGATGCCGAATTGTCATAATGTGAAAGGAGTCGAAATTGTCATAATGTACCCACAAGGAACGTCCCCAGGTGTCGTCCTTCTATTTTGTTGAAACTTTTATATGCTACGAAGCATTGACAACTTGAGCGAGACGTATTTTTTTGTCGGCAGAAAAATGGGTTTAAGGGGAGAAACCAGCTCTAGAATAGGGGTGATTCGCCCCTTAATTATTTTTTTTGCGATAACTCTGCAATAGACTTTTAATCGCTGTGAAATAGAAGAATTTTCGTTTTTGTTTTATTGCGATTGGTCGGCTGATTGTGGGTGAAATTGCAATACTGCCCTTGACGTGCCTTTCTTCGAGGGCTGGTTTCACCCATTAAATCCGTCTTTCCGCCGATAAAAAAAATACGTGTCACTCAGTTAGCAATGCTTCATAACATAGATAAGTTTCAATAAAATCGAAGGATGACACCTGAGGGATGTACCTTGTCAGTGATATAACAGTTTTTCGCTCACGAGGAACATCACATAAGGGAAGGTTCTGCCTTGTTGGGTTAAAAAATGTTCGATTTTTTACCAATTTTTTATGCGAAAAGTATTAAATATAGAATATTTATATTTGGTATGTTGACTAATCGGTCTTTATTGAACATCAAAATATTTTTTAAAGTTTGACAAAACATGGTGGTGGGAGCAGGAGGAGCCACGTATGTCGGTGCGCGGGCGATGACATTTTTCGCTTGCGGAAGTCCTAAGTCCCGGATAGGTGATATCAAAATCAAACACATTTTTACTTTGTACAATATTGTGTATAAGTTGGCCTAGAATCAAGAAGAAAAATTGAAAAATAAAAAAACAGTGAGCAAAAAACTGCAAAATTTTTTGAAGAAAAAAGAAAACTTCCTTCCGACCGTTCGCTATTTTTTTATTTTTCAATTTTTCTTCTTGATTCTAGGTCAACTTATACACAATATTGTACAAAGTAAAAATATGTTTGATTTTTTTTGCTTCAGATCACCTGTCCGGGTCTTAGGACTTCCGCAAGCGAAGAATGTCATCGCCCGCGCACCGACATACGTGGCTCCTCCTACTCCCACCACCATGTTTTGTCAAACTTTAAAAAATGTTTTGATGTTCAATAAACACCGCTTAGTCAACATAGCAAATATCAATATTCTATATTTAATACATTACGCATAAAAAATTGGTGAAAAATCGAACATTTTTTGACTCAACCAGGCAGAACCTTCCCTTAAGTGTCCGCCTTCGATTTTGTTGGAACTCGTATATGTGATAAAGCATTAACAACTATTAGACACGTACTTTTTTGTTATGCGCGGAAAACGGTTTTAAGGGAGGAAACCACCCCTCAAGGAAGAGCGCGTCGAGGGGTGGTTATGCAGTTTTACCCAGAAGTAGTCCAGCGATCTGAAGACAACAAAAGCCAAAACTCTTCTAATATAAAGCGATGAAGCAGCCACCACAGAAGTATTGAAAAAAAATTAAGGGGTGACACGCCTTGTTTTGAGGGGCCAATTCCTCCGTTAAAACTATTTTTCCGCTGATAAAAAAATACGTGTCGAGTAGTTCCCAATGCTTTGTCACATATATGAATTTCAACCAAATCGAAGGGAGACACTTAAGTGATGTTCCTTGCTACTACATTATGACAATTTTGTCATCAGCGTCATAATATACTGAGCGATTTAACAGTCTATCATAACATTTACACATTTTTTCACACTATTTCGTGCGAAAAACTGCTATTAAGCGAAGAGCGTAGGCATCTCCCTATGTGAAAAAGTGTTTCTTCAATTGTACTTTTTGTAGAAACGGTGTAGACGATCGACCGAAAATTTGGAGGGTGCATTCAGTAAATGACAAAGATTTTACTGTATACTTTGAATCAAATGGCAATATGTCGTCAATTGTCCCGAAACTCCTTAAGGCCTTAGGCTACAATAACGGGTATAAAATCATGTGCGAATTTAACCATTTTTTCGTATAAAAAAGTGATTCACTCATAAAATTAATTACACATCTATTTAGTATGAATATTAAGCTGTAAGAATTTATTTTTGACGTATGGAATGGCCGACTACCAATATTTTCTTTTATCTTTTTTTTCGGCGCTCCGCGGCGTGACGTTTAGCATTCACAATTTTTTACCTAGAACAAAAAACAAAAATTCTCGTCAATCTACATTAGAATACCTAGAGAAGTACGTACGGAATTTAAAAAATATTGTTTTATCCAAAAATTGTAGGTATTTGAACTTAAAAAATGAATTTTCATGGAAAAATTTCGTTATAACTGTTCATAAAATGAAAAGTTTTCGATTATTCAGAAATTCCATACGTACTTCTCTGCGAAATGCAATTAGGAACATAACTTTTAAATTCGAAGTAAAACGAGTGAAAACTGTTGAACTTATCTGTCACGCCAATTGGAAAAAAGCTGTTTTGAGAAGCTCCGAGTAGTCGGCCATTTTGTACATCGAAAAAAATTCCAACAGCTTGACATTTATACTAAATAGGTGTCTAATAAATTTTATGAGTGAATCACTTTGTCATACGAAAACAAAAATGTTAAATTCGCACATGATTTTATACCCGTTACTGTGGCCTAAGGCCTCAATAGTTTTTAAGTAATCCTGCACGCCAATTTCGATAATGCAGTTTTGAGAAAAACGCGTTTGAAGTTCACATCCGGTCCAAATCCGGATGACGTTTGAAGTTTTTCGAATTTCGCTTTGAAATATTGGAAGAATATTCGACATATGTAGTTCTATCGTTTAAAGAAAAAAAAAGAAATCGATTTTTTTATCGTTGTAAATGTATATCCCGCCTTAAGTGCGACCTAAATTCGTATTATGTTTTTCGTATCCAAATCAACCGTAACTAAATGTTATTGTTTGGGTAATCCTCGACGAAGATATTCACCTGCGTCCAAAGCTCGTATCACGATTTCGACATCCGAATTAACGATAAATAATTGTTATTACTAATTATTGAGCAACAAAACCGAACGCGCGGCTTCGGCGAGGTCTTGGGTTCACTATCGGACAATACTCGGACGGGTGACCATTCGGCCGCCTTGGAAGCATTATTTTGAAAGTCTGCGATAATGGATCACCAATAAATCAATGTATAAATGATGCTGCAGTGCGAAAAATAATGTTAACATCCGACAAACTCAAACAGACCCGAGTAAGCGTAAGCAAGCGTAAGCACACAAGCCCAAGTCGACCTATATACACGAGCGCAAACGAACCCAAACACACAATGCCAAATGAATCCAAGCAAACCCAAACCATTGGTTGGATTTTCTTGGATTCTTAAATTTGCTTAAGGGGTAAGGCCACTGTAACGGCCCAAAAAAAAGGGTTTTTTCACTAATTTTTTGCTCCCGAAATTGAAGGTATTTGAAAAAAAACTTTTAATGGTGTTATCGGGCATACATTAAACTTTGCTTAAGTCTCAAGTTACTTAAGGTCAAGTTTGTTAAGTCTCAAGTTTGCTTAAGGTCTAAATTTGCTTAAGCTTTGCTTAAAATTAAGCTCTTTAGCTTAAATCTAAGCTCACTCAAATTACGTCCCTGTCAATCCGAATGATCTCAAGTACAGCCATGTCTCTCCATTTCCTTCGTTATTTCTGCATGACGATAGGGGATGAAAAGAGATGCAGCTTCCAGACGGAGGAGCAACACTTTACTTTCTTCTTCTATTTTTCGTATCTTCGTTTTTTTTTTTTTTTTTCATTTTATTTTCTTTCGCAAAGGGACGTAGCGAGCCGAAGCTCGTCAACGAAGCAAAGGAAGCGTAAAGAAGGCTCGTCTAGTTGGTCTGTTTCCAGCGATAACCGATAACGAGATACAACAGGCTCAATACCGTTGTCAAAAGTGTACGCTTTTCTCCGGAGCTTCCTCGTCCCGACGAAGCAAAGTGTTTGGGCCCTCCTCGTTTTCTTTTCGTCCTTAAGCTTCTCTCTCCCCGCCCGCGAAAAGCCTCGGTCTCGTACGAGCTTTTCGGGGTTGAAGCTTTTCTCGTATTATTGTCTCATCTCAACTGAGTCAAAGGATAATCTACGAAGAAGCGACCGAATCCACTTCCGGTCGAACAATCGTTATGCTTTGGCGTCCAGTCCGAGGCGTTGATTGTCCTCGGCCTCCTTGCTCGTCCCACCCTCGAGTCTGTTCTTCGTTGATTCGTCTTCTCGCCGAACCTCCTCCCCCCTCTCTGCCTCGTACATCTCCAGGCATGGGGCCGGCAAAAAAAATTCCATTCGCTCGGCACTGAGCTTTTTTTCAAGGTCAACATTCCCCTTGACCTTGACGAGAACTCAGCAAAGCCAAGCTGTATTCACTCGCACCCAAGCGCATCGTGTCTCGGCCCAACGTAGCCGTGCACCTTTTGTGACCTTGGCAAGCTTCCCCATGACCTTCAACACCCCAACATCGATCGAAAAGGTAAGCATCCGCTTTTGTTTCACCGGCTGGCAAAAAAAAACGCGACGTTCCGAACAAAAGGACCCGTCGCCTCTTCGCAACCGTGGAAACGGATTGATTACGCGTGGACTCGCGTCCCCCGAGTCCCTCGAGAGGTCCGGCACAAAGACAAGTCGCGAGCTGCGAAATAATGGTCGCGGGTCACGCGGGAGAAATCAAACACCCGGAAAATGTGATAACGGACGTGTACGATCGAGACGAGATGAGGCAGTGTCTCCGAGACACCGTCCTCGAAATTGGAGGATAAGAAGCGAAGGGAAAAGGAAAGTACTCGAGGGGGTTACTCACCGTAGATAATCCAGGCATATGCGGGCTCCTGATTGCCTCCGACACTACCACAGCGAAATACTCACCGTTTTTTTCTTCATTCTTCTTCTGCTTTGCCAAATAAATGGCGACCACGAGTCCGATCGATTCGCCCCAAAGTCTCGAAAGAAATTTTCAAATTTTCATTCATCAAGTGCATCGTAAAATTGAAACGGTTTGAACCAGCAAAACGAGAGAAAAAAGTAATTATATTCATCAAGATTAATCGATTAAATTAATTAGGATAATTATAAAATAAATACCATAAAACGTATATAAAATATGTATCATAATTATTATATTTATTTCTCCCCCACACATTGACAATGATGATAATAATAATAATATTATCATTCCTATTATTTCCACAAAATGTTACTATATTTTCATAATAATAACTATCATTAACTACAATGCTGATAACCATTAATAACTAAAATAACAATCATAACTAGAAAATAATAATATAGTAAAAACAATAGTTATTATTATAGTTATTTTACGTTTATTGTTAGATAATAACGAAACCAATTATAATATTAACAATAGAACAAATATCAAATGGAAAGAAAACAACATAAAGAATTTTCCCGGGGCTTGCAATTTATTTGCACCAACAATGGACCACGCTGGTATCACAAGTATTGGATGGCTGAAAAGGACTGCAAGTTTGTTAGAAACAGACTCACGCTCTCTTTCCGCCTCGCACTCTTATAGCTCGGAGAATACCTTTCGCATTGTAACAGCGCTTCCATTCGTATGATACGTCTGTCCGATTGGTCTCTTCTGTATCGGGTCAATGTGTAGAAAAGTTTGCAATCATTGAGCTCCGCGGAATTCCGATTCTTTACGGCAAGAGAAAGATCTCTCGTTGCAAGCCCATCTAGAGGCGAGTTCTTGGTCTCTTTTGCCGAAAACACTATACGTACAGTAAGAATGCAGGCTGCTCTCCTCGTTGGACATAGAGAAAGAATGGCAAAAAAAAACCCATACGTTTTATTCCATTGTAACGGCGGGGCGGAGTTTCTTTTTCTCCAGAACGAATGGATGAGAGACGGAGCATTTGTCAGATTAAACGGGCGGGATCAAAGGCTCGAATCGCAGGAAGATTCGACCATCACTGTTACCGATAATACAGGTTATCGAGGCATGAGAAAAAGTTCAATGAAAGTGGACACTGGTCGAGATTCCTGCCCGACGTCGGCCCCTGACGACTTTTTTCCACCCCCCAGACGTGGCAGTCCAAGCTTAGATTTGTTTTGGTGAAAACCCAAACCCAAACATCAGACACTTGGGATTTTTTGACGCACGAGTGACATGACAGTGCCTACTGCTATCTTCCATCAGTGTCAATCTTCAACTCGAGCAACCTTCACCCACTGGCCGATGCGAAAAGCTCTCGTCCATCTTCTTCGGCGAGTCGGAGTTCCAGACGCGCTCAACCGCATTGGTCGCCAAGCTCAGCCATCCGCCACGAAGAATCGGCGCTTTCAATTAAAAACGCGGGAGAGCGCGTTCGAACAACAATGTTTCTGCATGAAAAAGAATGCAAAAAGTGACGGTGGTGGTGGGTTGACGCGGCGGGGCTTCAAAGTTCGCGCTCCGTTTGACGAAAAGCAGTGGGTCCGGATGGTGACCAGCCGGGGATGGGGAGCGGTTTCCACATCAGCGCTCGCTCACTCTTGCACATCCATAGACAAGAGGGGGGAGGGTGGTCCAGGGACGAGAACGGTGCTATGCTGGGGGAGGATACAGGGTAGATGACGAAGAGCCAGGACGAGCAGAACGCCAGAATCGATCAACCGGAAAACGTCCGAACTCACGATTGCCCCCGGGGGGAGAATATTTTATTTCCCCAGAAATTTGCTTTCCTCTCTCGCTCTATCTGTAGCTCGCTTTTTCGCCTACTCTATGGATTTTTGTGTGACGAGAAAGGGATGATTCCACGGCTGAAAAGCCTGATCAACGAGAAAAACGTTCGAACGAGGGTCAGTCGGTAAAACGCCCGGTCTAAACGCAAATTGCAGCGAGCTCGAGGAAACAGGGGGTTGACGGGGGTGAGAATGGTCGAGGGTAGGCAAAATCCATAGATCGTCCTTGCTCGATAATAAAATAACCGGGACTATGTCAATACCTGTCCAATATAGCGCTCGGAATCATTTTTGTTAAAATCACACCAGGGTTAATCAACCCCAAGTCGATTTCGTGCCAAATAAGGGGATGATTTTTCAAATGACGTCTAAGGGATTGTTCTCCGGTCAGTTTCCGCATAACCGGATACGCGTTTTTCAACCCCCAGGCCGCCACGTAAAAACTACCCCCATTAAATATACTTATTTCCCGTTCGTCGCACTCCATCATTTCCGTTGGGTCGTTCACGATAAAAAAAAATGGTGAACCGAACCGTCCGAGTGTCGCAAATACCCGCTTTCCCTGCTTGGATCAGGGATTAACGATTCCGGCTTATCCCCGGGGTGGGGTCGAGGGTGCGAGGATCTGCGTTCGAAGTTGACCCAGCAACGCTTGCAAAAGGGACGATGGACAGCCAGTTGCAAAAAGGGAATGCGCGGAGCTCAGCCCATGTGCCCCTCGCCCATCGTGATTGGAAGTGTCGTAGCGTGAAGTCCGAAAAAAAAACACCGGCGATTCGGTAATTTTTCGCAATGCCTCGAATCGACGGAGGATTTCGTTCCGTGGCCGAAAGTATGGAAGGACGCGTTGATTATTGGGATCAACAATGGCAAAGGGATTTCGGATTTATTTCTACACGGATGGTAGCGCTTTATGATTGTTCAAAGCCTCTGAGCGGCGCCTGGCTCGGTACACAAAAGAGGAAAACATTGCATGATGTCAAACATGATTGGGCCCAAAAAGGAAAAAGGACATTGGCGAGCTGATATGTCCGTCACCGAGGACCACCGATCCCCGATGCTCTTTAGTGAAATCATCCAAGTTATTTGGGATAACCTCTGATTTTAGTTTGAACGTGTCCGGCTCAATGAACAGCTGGATTATCTTTGTTTGTACAAATTTACGGGCCTGGACCTGCAGCCCTGCGGGAAGCACAAGCCCATATGGCACAGTGGCCGGTAAAAAAGTCCTGACGAATGTGTCGATCAGTCTGCCATCTTCGTAAAACTGGTCAAACTCAATTTGCAATACCATCAAGCTTGTCATGATTTTTGAGAATATTTGTTCCAATCAACATGATCCTGAGCTGCTGACAGTGATGACGTTTGTTCCAAGACAACTCATGATGGCGATCCTGTCCCGCTTCGCCAATCCAGCATCCCTTCATTCTTGTGCATCAATGGATACCCCACATGTGATGCATGCAGCTCGGCCGTGTGACTTTGCTGCAGAGGGAGAAAATGCACGCAGATGCAGGATGTTGAAGGCATGGAACGTATGTATGTAAAAATATGTGTGTACCACAGTCAAGATGGAAAGAGGTCACATAGGGTTATCCTGGCAATCGTCATCTCGGATCAATCACGGATTTCAGGTAACGTAATCGGAAAGTCCTTTATATCCGGCTAAACTAAGTTCCGAGGCAATTTGTACGTCTCTTTGTACAAAGGACGAGGAGGCTCGAAGCGACGGCCCGAGATGCAAAGACGTGGGAGCGAGGACGCTCGAATCCGAGATAAAGGAGGGACGGACGAGAGCTGAAAGATTTCATGGCACGTTGAAAGACGGCGGCAGATAGATAGATAGAGAGAGAGAGAGAGCGGCGCAAGAGAGAGACGAGTAAGGTGCAAGTACGAAAACGAAATAGTCGCGAGACTGTGGAACGAGCGAATGAAGGAGAAATTGGGTAGTCCTTGAGAAGAGGCCAGGGGAGGATTTCGCATCCCTTCGGATCTCGAATTTTCTTCTCTCGCTCTTCCTCGTCGCTTCCTCGCTCTTACCACTTGGCACACCCGAATGAGAGTAGCAGCATCGCCATGACCCTCTTCCCTCATTCCTATCTCGTATCTTCTACCTTCCGGAACTCATGCAGCCTCGTCGTCTTCATTCACTCTTTTCTCAAAGAGGTGACTCTTGGTCTCGCGTTCAAGCAGCACGTTCCAGTTGCAAAAACCCTCGGCTCCTCACCTACAAATCCAGTTGGTGGGACCGGAAGTCCGCCTGGAAAAGATGGGATTCAGCCTGGTGTTTTTTTATACCCGGGGCAATGGAGCATCCTAGAATTTCCCAGGAATCTGCGAATCTCCGAAAAATTCATATGGCAATGATTCTCCTGTCCGAAAGTCCAGGTGGCAACACGTCTTCCGTCTGAGAGACCTAACCGTTTACATTGAAACCCGGTGTGGAGCATTTCCACCGTTTGAGGGCCATGTTTCCGCTAAAAATATTCTGCCTCATCACATTTAATTCTATTTAGCGAGAGCAGAAGTCCATCTACGAAAGATGGGAGTGTGGTTCGTTTTTTATATCCAGGTCAATGAGAAGCCCTAGAAATTCCAAGGACTCCAGAAGGCAATGTCTACTTTCTGTCTATTATTCCTGGTGATAACGCATTTTCTGTCTGAAAGCCCAAGCTGGAGTAATTGAGTCCTGGACATCGAAATGCCACACGGATCATACGCCAATCAAGGTCTGGCTGGACCCTCGACATTCCAAGATGCACTGGGCCACTAACCACGTCAGCAATTGGCTGGCTGGACGTTTTTCGTCGCAACCTTTAATGCGGTATGTGGTAACCAAAAAACTGGTCCTACTTTGCTGATGGCGGAAGTGCACTGCAGGTGAAACGGAGCCGATTTAGCCATGCCATACGCTTGCTCTCCTCTCCACCCTTAGCGTCGCGTACCTCCCTCCATCCTGAAGACACTTTTCTCGACTCTTCTTCGCCTTCTCTTTTTTTTTCCTTCCCTGATTTCATCCCCACCTGCTTCCCGTCTCCAGCAGGGAAGCGAATCTTGCACGGTTTCTAGTAGCGGATCTCGGAGCAGACAGGGCGACCCTCCTTTCTCCGTGACACCCTTCTCGACGTGTCCCACCTTTTCGTCTCTCCTTTCTTATTTTTTTTTTCGGTCCCTCTCAGCCCAAGCGTCTCTGCCTCCTTCTTCCGGCAATTCTCCCCAATTCTTTTCTCGAAACAAGTTTGTAAAATGCAATTTTCCCGTAGGTTGACAAGTCATCTAATCGCGAAGCCCCCGGGCTTCTCTTCTTGCCCTTTTTTCTCGTCCGTAGCCGAGTGCGTGGCAACCCTCTCGTCTTATACCTTTCTGCATACACATCTATACACACCTGTGTGTTTTCTCCGTTGCTAAAACCACGCTAAGTCTCAACGGCTGGCTCCACTTTCTCGCTTTCCCTACCAACCTCCCTTCGCACTCTCGTCCTGTTTTTTACGCTTGCTCGCAATGACACAAATCGAGACAGGAGCGAGCCTGGAAGAAGAACGACGAGCACGTGCCCTAACAATCCTGTCACACCTTCCCACATTTCACCCGACGAAACGGGCGGATAGACGCTGCCAAGAAGTAATGGAAAAATAGTGCCTGCGAAAGCGACTGCGGCCTGCTATCTGCGTCTTCATCGAATTATCAATTTCGTGGCGGGAGTCTTGAAGGGATCGCCGTATTGGAGAAGAATACATCCATTAACATTCGCAATGATCACGACCATTTGATTCGAGGATTCCGCGAATCCCTCGCACGGAAGAAAAAAAATGCTTCGAGATCCTCTCGATGCTCCTGATTGTCGTTGGATGCTTCGAGATTGGATATCAGATGTCTCAGTGCTCGGCTATTACGTGGAAAATTAAATTATGTTCTTGCTGGACGATTCAGTGAATGTACCGATCATAACGATCGGGATGGAAACCAATCGAACGAGTTAAGAGAAAGGAACAGAGAGAGAGAGAGAGAGAGAGAGAGAGAGAGAGAGAGAGAGAGAGAGAGAAGAGAGAGAGAGAGAGAGAGAAAGAGAGAGAGACTGAGAGGGGCGACGGGCGGTAGGTAGAGCCATAACACGCCTGCAAGAAATAAAATCGTTTAACAATCTGAGGATTACGATATTCCTGGTGACCCCGAGGGAAGATAGTATCAAGTCTTCTTACCTTACAACCTCATCGTCTTTCTCTCTCTCTCACTCTCTCTCTCTCTCTCTCTCTCTCTCTCTCTCTCTCTCTCTCTCTCTCTCTCTCTCTCTCTCTCTCTCTCTCTCTCTCTCCTCTCTCTCTCTCTCTCTCTCTCTCTCTATCCTGTCTATTTCTCTCTCGTTTGTATCTCATTCCATTTCACTCGAGTCTCCTGCGGCTCGATCCTCCTCTCTTCCAATTTTCTCTTCATTCCGAGGTAAAGTCGGAGCCGGGCGCCACCGGGGAATTTGGCAGTTGGAGCCCCAGTTGGGAAAGCGACGATGCAGCTCGTAGGCGAGCGACAGAGGGTACGAGGCGAAAAGGAATGAAAGGCCTCGGCCGAGGAGTACCGGAGTGAGAGAGAGAAAGAAAGAATATTGTTCCACGAGTTTTCGCAGCACTGGGTCGACGTGAAAACTTTCCCGAAACCACCCCCTGGTGACATTTATCGACGGTCTGGGGGTTGTTGTTTTTTTTCTCCTTCCACAAGGCTTCGTCTCGAATTTGCTCCTTTTTTCGTTCTTTAATTCTCCTTCGAATGCAAAGGCGGCTTTGTCAGTGAAGTTCGAGGGAAAAACAAATTTTGATGTCCTGGCGGAGACGCGCGAGGACGAGCATGAGGAAGGAACGAATCCATTACGACTTTTTTTTTCTAAATTTGTACTGTCTCGCTGTTATCCGTCAGGCCTAACTTCATCCCCAATAAGATTCCACTCGCATGCAGCTGGTGTTTCTTCTGTCAGAGAGACAGAGAAAAAGAGGGAGGGGAAGAGAGACAAAGAAAGAGAGAGAGAGAGAGAGAGAGAGAGAGAGAGAGGGAGAAAGAGAGAGGGAGGAAGAGAGAGAGAGGGATGGAGAGGGAGGGAGAGAGAGAGAATAATCACGCCGTCGCGAAGTGTCACCCGCGGAAAAGTCACGCCAACCAGGAAACACAAATCTAGCAATCAGGAATCTTCGGCGCCATTTTTCTTCTCCTTTTATTTTTCCTTATTTCCAAGCAATTTTGCCCTCATCGCGCTTTTCTCCCGGGAATGAAACTGTTGAAAAATAAAATGGCGAATCAGTCGAACTTTTCTTACCATTTCGCCATCCCTTCCCCACTTCAACCTCTCTCTCTCTCTCTCTCTCTCTCTCTCTCTCTCTCTCTCTCTCTCTCTTTCTCTCTCTCTTCTTCTGGTAAATGTCTATTCACGCACGAGACTTTAAATTAACGTTTCATCTTTCCAACTCGTTCGTACCGAATTCCCTCGAAGTTCCTTCCCTTTTGCACAACATTGCATTCATCCACAAACGAGAAGCAACCCCAAACAATCATCGATCCCTAGCCGTTCGAAGAATTCTGAATTGTCCATTGTCGCCCCAGTCGCAAAGATCCGTCGCTGCTCTCGTGTGTTTTTTTTTTTTTTTTTTTTGTTCTCGTATCTCCGTACGCTGTCCGGAGTGAGCGAGAGGCGAGACGAAGTTCGATACCAAAAACGTTACAGCGGGGGCGCTGGGGCTGGGAAATAAATGGCACTCCTGGGTATATTCATTGACCAATATTTCTGGCCAATCTTTCGGGGTCACCGAACGGCGATATATGGACGCATTTATGTTACGTTGTACATGTATATCCACTTGAAATCCATACCTGCCGAATCCGGCACGTATATCTGCGCGGGCTCGGCTGGCCGGTACAGAGTGCATACCCACCGACGAGAGATCGGCCAGTAGTTAAAGCCACCGAGCGATTTGTCCCTCGGGTTATTCGGACAGATCGAGATAACCGCTCCGAGGAACTCCGGCCCGTATTGGTGTACACGGTGAACACCAATATCACTTGTACACGCGAGCACACAGTGCGAACTGTGAAATGTCACTTCGAACCCGGTATATCCGCGTAATGGTGGCTACCGGCACGTATGGCTACGTTGAAGCCGAACCGTGAAGATATTTCAAACGAATCGATGATTTTGACAACGGGGATGGTCCTTGGAATGAACTTTACATAGGGATACCTGCATTCATCCGAAGGTTCGTTCAAAGACATTGGAGCTCGAGGAATGTTGAGTATGGAGACGGTCTGGCATGGGAATGGTCCCCGAAGTCGAATGGCTTCGAAATCACATTTCTCTCGTATGTGTGGGTATATATGTCGGAGTATTTGGAAGCCTAGAGTTTACTAGCAGGGTCTCCCGTCGATTAGCATGCCACTGTGTCGAGATAAGCGACCTAGCCATGACGATATAGTCACAGGCACGTCCTGTTGTGTCCTTCTATGTTCGCTTAACAGTTCTCTCTCTCTCTCCCTCTCTCTCTCTCTCTGTCTCTCTCTCTCTATATCTCTCTCTTTACCTCTCCCTTCCTTTCTGATCCTCACTTGTAAACCTCCGGTGCTGACCTGTCCCCTGCGAAATCCCTCGTCCGTCCCCTCATCCACCATCGCGATAATCCTGATGCCAGTAGCTTGCAGTTTCTACAGAAATCTTCAGCAGGGGGAGGGGGAGGGGGGTCACGCCTCCGATAATTTATTTTCCACCGATTCATTCCAGGAGTCATCATCACCCTCCTCATCCTTTTGCCGGGCGTCTGTAACTCTTCAGATTCAGTTCATATTGGGTCGGTCAGTTTGGTTTCGTTCCAGTTTGTGTGGATCACGCTGAGATAATGTAAAGCCACAAATTGCGTTCCTAACAAAAGAACATCCCTCAGGGGTCGTCCTCCGATTTGGTTGAAACTTATATATTAGGTGTTGGAATTAGTTCGTAGCGTTTTACAAGAGATGGCGTAGGTAGTACAGTATTTCGTTGTTACCGACAGTAATGTATTCATCATGAAACAGCTACAATTGAATGTCATTTGCCGAACATAACCTCTTTTGAATCATAAATAACAGCACTTTATAATTTATTGAATATGTCAACATTTGCGCCGAATAAAGTGTTTTTGCGGGGAGTTTTACTTCCCGCTTTATTCTCGGTTTTTTGCATCAAATTGTCCCTGGTGATGAAACATGGATCCATTACGACAGTCCGAAGCACAGAAAGTCATGGGTTAAGCCCGGCCAACCATCGACACCAGTGAAAATATCCATGGGTCTAACTCCTGCTCTGTATTTGGTGGGATCACAGGGGGGTGATTTGTTATGAACTGCTGAAACCGAATGAAACCATAACTGGGGATCGCTATCGACTGCAATTGATGCGCTTGTAGTACAGTGGTGCTGTCGCTGGAAAACCCCTTAATCGGAAAAAAATAGAAGGCCAGTTTTTTGACAGTTGATTCCGTAGGTGCCGCGGGTGCTAAATCTAAGTTTGCCTAAAAATCGGAGTGCAGGGTTTTTTTAGGGGATGAAGGGCGATGGGGGTGGATTGATGCCAAACTACAACCCCTAGACGGTCGGCGCCGTGGGACAAAATGTTCAGAAAAATCTCGGCTTTAGTTTTGTTCACGGCGCCGAAGTCGTGGAAGTTCATTTGGGGGTGAAAAAGTGGGATGAAATTTTGAAACATCAATTTTAATTCGATAATTCTTTAGGAAAAATTCGTACACTTTTTGTTCAAATGGGAGCGTTGTAGCCCTTGAAAAGACGCATTCATTATTTGATCACTCTCCGATAATATCTTCAGCCCCAAAAAAATTGTTGAAATATAAGAAAAAATTGTTTATTGAATAACTCAAAAAGCATCGATTTTTCGGGTAAGGTTTAAATGTACGAAATGTAGAGGATCATTTTCTCTACATTTGCGTTTCTATGAACCACCCTTGAATTTTGCTTTTTCCAACCCCTCTCGAGGGTTGAAAATGATAAACGAAATTCTGGGAAAACTAATGACCGCACGAATTCGCCGCCGTGGAACAATTTGTAGCTTGTACCTTCACCTACATTTTTGCCCACAGCGCCAAACGCGTATCTGTTTATTTTCGGTCAATAGTTTTCCCAGAATTTCATGTTGACTTTTCAACCCCAGAGGGGGGTTGGAAAAAGCAAAATTCAGGGGCCGTCCCTAGAAACGAAAATATAAAGAAATATATTCTCTACATTTGGTACATTTAAACCATGCCCGAAAAATCGATTGTTTATGAGTGATTCAATAAACAATTTTTTATCGATAGTACATTTTTTTTGTGGGTGAAGATATTATTAAGTAGGCATAATCAAATACTCGATCGACGCGTCTTTTCAAAGGCTACAACGTTCCTGTTTGGACAAAAATTATATGCATTTTTCCTAAAGAGTTATCGAATTAAAACTGATTTTTCTAAATTTCATCCCACTTTTTCACCCCTAAAATCAACTTCCACGACTTCGGCGCTGTGGACAAAAATAAAGCGCGGATTTTTCTGAACATTTTGTCTCCCGGCGCCGACCTCGTAGGGTTTGTAGTTTGGCATTATCCACCACCATCGCCCTTCATCCCCTAAAAAAAACCTTTCACCCCGATTTTTAGGCAAACTTGGATTTAGCGCCCACGGCACCTACAAAATCACCTGTCAAAAAACTAGCCTTCTAATTTTTTCCGATTCCAATATACAGTACGACTGTACTATTGAGCCGTGCATTGAAAGAAAAACAGCCGGAATAGTCCGAAAGACACGACAAAGTCATTTTGCTGCACGACAATGCTCGTTCGCACGTCGCAAACCGGTACAAATATATCTGGAAACACTTAAATGGGAAGTCCTACCCCACCTGCTATATTCTCCAAATTTCGCTCCTTCTGTAAACCATTTGTTTCGTTCGATGGCTCATAGCCTGTCTGAGCAGAAGTTCACTTCTTGCGAAGATTGTCAAAAATGGGTCGATTCGTGGGTTGCATCTAAAGACGAGGCGTTCTTCCGACACGGCATTCGTACCCTGCCCGAAAGATGGCCAAAAGTAGTAGAAAGCGAGGGGCAATACTTTCATTAATGTATTTTTTTAATTTTCATCCGAAATAAATATTTTTTTTCATTAAAAAAAAAACGCGATGAATTAATTCGAAGTCCTAATGTGTATAAAGCATTGAAAACTAAGTGAAAGGTATTTTTTCTATCGGCGTCAAAAACGCTTTTGAGGGGTGAAATCAGCCCTCGAAGAAAGTCATGTCGAGGATTAATATTGCAGTTTCGCCGACAAGTACTCGACCGATCGCAATGAAACGAAACGAAAATTTTTCTAATCCGAAGCGATGAAAAATGCACTAGAGAGTTATCGTAAAACAAAAAATAATTAAGGGATTAATCGCCTCTATATTTGCATTTTTTCACCCCATAGAACCGTTTTTCCGCCGATAAAATAAAATACGTGTCGTTTAGTTTTGAATGCTTCATAACGTATAAAAGTTTCAACAAAATCGAAGGACGACACCTGAGGGGTGTTCTTTGTAAGAGTGAGAGAGAAAAAAGAGGCGTTAGGGAGGGAGAGAGAGGGAGGAAAAACAGGTGGAAATTGGCTGGGCGTAAGCGTCCTGGGACCATTGAATTTTCGACTCCGATTCATGGCCGGCACATCGATTGCGTGAGGTTTCGCGCTAACGGTCCATCACATTCCCCATTTTTGCCCCCCTTCTTTTTACACCACCCCCCGCTCGTTGCAAAAAAACCACGGACAGAGAGTTACGTGAAAAAGGGCGAGGGAGGGGCAGAGAAGGGGAGAGGATATTTTTTGTTCGCTTTCTCATCGATCCTGCGTCGAAAACGAGTTGCTCCCGGTTCGTTCGGGTCGCGGAGTCAATCGACCTGGCACACTGTTCACCGAAAAATTCGGACCTTTTGATTGGATCTCCGAAAGTCGCTGTGTTATTTATAGTATTGCGGAAGTCGGTCATCACAGGAGAGTCCTCGAGCCGGCGGAGGGAGCAGAGGATGGAGCGAAAAAAAATGAGAGAACGAGAGCAAAAAAATACCAACGCGTACCTCTCGCACAGGGGTGTGAGGCGAGGCTTAACTGATCACTCAATTTCGCGCAGTAGCTCCTGTTACAACTCGCGTAAATGTTGCTGCGATAAAGCATCAAATAACGCATACAGTATTTCAAAGTGCAGATTCTGAAAAACAAGAGAAATTAAAAGTAGTCGATAAATACTGTATTTTTTCGACGACGAGCTGTTTAAATTGATTGGATAATATATTTCATTTTTTTTACACCGATTTACACTATTTGGTTATACGCTAAAACGTGAAAAAAATAATAGTATGTCAAAAGCTTTACATTTTTGTCTATAGTTGAAGGGTTTTTTTTCGTGAACGCAGCTGTAATGAAAAGCATTAAAAAAACTGATAAAGTATTTCGAAGTGCGGATGCTGAAGAAAAAATGAAAATGAAAGTCATCTATGAATAACGATTTTTTCTTGTTCGACGAATTGTTTCGAATTATTGCAAATTATATTAATTTGTTTAATTATTATACCATTTTACAATATTTGGTTGTATGCTAAAAAGTAATGAAAAAAAGAAAAAGTATGTCAAAAACTTTACATTTTTTTCTATAGCTGAAGATGCTTTTCGCGAACGTCGCTGCGATAAAGTATCGATAAAATTGATAATCACAATACGCAGATGCAAACAAAAATTAAAGTAGTCGATATATCCCGCAATTTTTTTATCGTTCGGTCGATTTATTTCAATTTATGGTAAAATATATTTCGATATTACTACAATTTGAAATTGATTACACCATTTTATACTATTTGGTTTACGCTAAATTTTTAAATGATTTTCACAATTTTTAAAAATATTATCCATAATTTCACACTATTCGGTCATACGTTATAGAGTAATAATACATATAACAGTATATCTAAATCGTGCAATTCAATTCCATAGCTGGAGATTTTTTCTCTTATTTTATTATCATACAATATTTGTATTGTTTATTGTTGGCGTCCCTTGTAGGACTTTTTAAACCTTTTGGGATCACGAACGGTCGTACTCTAGGCAAAAGTAAATAAAGTGCACGAGCTTGAAAAAGTACAAGATCAAAAACAACTTATAAAGCCTGCACTTTTCTTCTCGTGTACGGTTTTGATCACTTCGTTTGCAATAATACTTTCTACAGCATCCGTAAGTTTTCAGGAGTAAATAGAAGTACGAGTAAATAAAGTAAGTTGAAAATTACAACAATTAAAGTACAATATTCAAAATAATCAAAATTCTCGATCCCTTGATTTCGTTGTTGAAGGTATATTCTCTGATTTTCATACCCAATTGACTTTTTTTTACTAATTCGGCTTCGATTTGTTTGGGTTAGTAAGAAAAAAAGAAAGGAAGAACAAACGAAAAAATTTAAATGACGAAAATCATGTGCCCATCACTACAGACATACCGGGTAACGATGTTCAACGATGAACGATGTTCAACGAAACTCGAACGATTTTGAGGGATGATTGGAGGACGGGTCAGGGGTGATGGTAGAGTAGTATAGATTCCGTTTTCGTTGGTAGCCCGGTGGTCGTCCCGGATCGCGTCAATTGAGGTCTGATGCAATATGGATTCGGAATGAATTGGAAAGAGATGGGCAGTCCTCTATCAGGTGCATATCCTTGCGCCGATATCTCGGGGGATGAATTTGTGTGTGTGTGTGTGTGTGTGTGTGTGTGTGTGTGTGTGTGTGTGTGTGTGTGTGTGTGTGTGTGTGTGTGTACACACACACATATATACATATATGCAAACTATATTTTTTTAAATGACTCATCGCCCATAGTAACAGCATAGAATTCTTGGAATGGCTTTTAAGCCTATACGCTTACATTTATCTAAACGTGATTTTGAAGCCATTGAGGCTTCCGTAACCCTGTGTATATGGACAACAGGTGAGGAAGGTCCTCGAATTCGAATGGCTTCGAAATCACCCAATGAATCTCAAAGAACATCATCGTTCCCGTAATTGCCAATCGACTTGTTTCTTTCAGCGCTTCATAGGGGTTGAAATTTACCGATCCAAGGGATCGTCACGCGTAGACGTCATAAGGGATGCATCGATAGGAAGACGAGGGTTGAGTTCGAAACGATCGAATTTACCGTATTGCAAGATACTCGAGATTGGCCAGCGGGGTGGCGGGTTGGAGGGCTGGAGAAGACACCCCGACAACCCCTGCGTCTCCCGCAGGGTATCCGGTTTCGAGAAGCGAATCGACGATTTATGCTCGACAAACGCGGGCGCGATAAGCGGATGCCAACGTGTAATGGGCCCTGGGGCCGTAAGCGCTCGCTATGCTTTCGACCAAGATTTGCATGACAATGCCCCGTCATTACGACCGAGCTCCAATCAAATATCGTGCACACGTCGTTTCGTCCCTCTCCGAGCCTTCGTCCACCTTTACATCCCCCCCGCTCTCTCTCTCTCTCTCTCTCTCTCTCTCTCTCTCTCTCTCTCTCTCTCTCTCTCTCTCTCTCTCACACACACTCTCTCTCTCGTTCTGGGGGTGTCTCTCTCTATCTCTTTCCATCCCCTTGGCCCTTCCGAATTCTCGTCGCCGTGTTCACCTCACGAGCACCCTTTATTGCCGATCTCTCCACCGTGCAAATTCTCCACAGCCGTATGTTCTCCTCTCCGGAATCGTACAGGCGCGCGCGTTCTCATACACTTGGACAAGCTATCGTTCTACCACCTTAACCACCTGGTTATCCTGTGAACCTCCCCCTCCCTCCCTCCGGTTGCGCTCACCGCATCGAGGCTTAAGGAGTAGCCGATCGTAAAGTCAGGCTTCGCCTTCCACGTGCTACGAATGGGTTTATGCAGCCCTATCCACGGACCGTTCCGCCGACTCCGTTGACCCAGATATGCCCCGACAGGCCTTCATTCCGCGCGGACCTTTGCACCGAGACGTCTAACAAAAATGCTGCGACGATGCATTGATATATCGCGGGGGCTTTTTTTCCAGTCGGTTTTTTTTTCGTTGGGTTCAATGGAACTCGATGGGGGGTTTTCATCAAACTGGGTGCTTCGAGACTTGGTAGACTTTTAGGTTGTAATGTACGTATGACAAGGAGCAGGCGAATGGAAAGCTTCAATATTTGACATAAAAAAGGAATATAAAATTTTGTTTTGCAAAAAAAATATTTTATTTGGAAAATATTATTCAGTACATAGAAATATTAACAGCTATAATAATGAATTCTTATATTAATAATTACAATAATAATATTAATATTAATAACTTAATATATATCATATTTCAATATTTTGCATCGTTCTATTAGGACTTTGGGCTTTAAGTGCTAGTAGATTTTTAAAATTCATCCTCGACCTTAAGGCTTCAAGCCGTAATAACATGGGAATGACGAAGAACGACCGTTAATCAATAAACCACCCCAAAATGTCTCCGACTATGTTTATTCACTTTTAAAAGTATTTTTAGAAAACTTACTATTTCTAAATGTCAACGAAATTGTTCTTTTCAATAGGTTACTTCTACGACGCGCGATATTCTTAATAAAGTCTATCCTTGTTTCCCGTAATCGTTTTTTTTTTTTCTAAAAATTCTATGAAAAATCACGAAAATTTGGCGTCCCAGAGTAAGATATTTTATTTGAAGAAACGCGACTATGGAAATTTCGGTAACGAATTATTCTCCATACCCTGTTTATCTGCTCAAATATCCATTCAACACGAAATCTTACCAAAATAAGATAAATCAAGTATTTTAAATTTTTAATATGTTCCAACAATGGACGTTTATGGTATTCACGTGTGTATCATTACCGAAACACGAATGAAACGTTAATGATAAAAATCTGAAAAAATACTTTTGAATTACACATGACAATGTAACAATAAAGTAAAAGAAATACGGCAGATGAAAATTTTCCTTTTTTTTTAAGGAGATACTACGAGATCCGGCAAAAGTTATGAATTGGTCCTGATCGTCGTTGGCTTATCGTGGTATACGAGGCTGGCGTGGAATTCTCGGATGTATAATCGTGAGGTGCGCTGCTATCAGGAACGATATGGAGTACGGAAAAGGTGACTGGCGAAGAATAAAGCAGGGAGACTCCCCGGGTTATAAGGATTGTTTACATGAAGGACCATTCATCAGGGGCCGAACTCCGTGAGATAGGAAGGGACGTTATCTCGTGAAACTCGAGACGGGACGTCTCACGGACGAGTCAGACCGAGCTGGCTTCGTTCTACCCTCCCCTCGACCCTTCTCCGCCTCCCTTTTCACCCTTCGAAACGAATATTAAGCGCACTCGTCCCTTATCTTGAAACTGGCTCGGACTATCGGCCGCGAGAGTTTGAGAGAAAAATTCAGTAGCCTCTGGTTACTTCGTCTCTGGCATTCTTCGAAATTCGTTTTGTCGTTTCTTCCCTATCGGGACGTTCCATCGATAGGGCATGACTTCTCCACTCCGCGAAATTTGTCCGTCCTCTCGAACTTTTCTTTCCCACGAGATTTATCATTATCGCTAAATTTGTGATGGCCTTATCGATGGGACTCTTCATAAGCGATTTCGACGGAGGGTTTGGGTAAGGGTTGTAATTTTCGTAAGGGTTGGTCGGGCAAAATGCCTTCCCGAAAAATTGAGATAACAAAATACCTTTAAAAAAAAAGAACTCCTACACTTTACTCCACAATTAACGGTTTCAAGGGCTGTAATTTTTGTGAGGGTTGTTCGGACAATATGGCTTCCGGAAAAATTGAGATAACGAAATGGTTTTTTTTTCTTCAAATAACCTCGCCGTTTATTATAAAATAAAGTACTAACCGGGAAAAAAATGTTCATGGTGAAAATCCGAACCCTGCACCCCAACCCCTAAGTGGAAATTTCTCCCCGGGAAACACGAATACGCAATATCACCTCAAATTCCGATGAAAGATGAAGGAAATATCAATTTGAAAAATGGGATACCTCGTCAATGACTTAATAGCCACATTTGATGACGAACGACAGGGGTTGGTCCTTGACTAAGGGGTGAATCGAGACGTTTCGATCTTTGGCCGCGTTGATCAGCCACGTGTAAAAAAAGCACTGCCTCGAGTTTTCGAATATACGTTATCTCAGGCTCCCTCACTCGGCCACGAACGCCATTGAGGAACAATAAATGATTATTGTCGGGCACAATTACCGATGGTCCGGGGGTCAGGTTGGTTGCCCTGGCCGTTTGAACCGCTCGACGTACGAACAACACGAACGGTCAACGTACACATGCACCCTCGGTGAATTTCTCTCGTTGCCCAGGGAGGGGGTTCTGTCCGGGGATGGGGGTGGGTTTGTGCAATGTCCGCGAACGTGCGACCGAGGCCGTCCTGTATAGTATACGTGGTCCCATTATTTCTCGTATCTCGCGAGACCACGCGGCCCTGGAAACACCAACAACCCACCACCATCGACTCCATGCACACTCTCGTTGACCCCCCTCCCCCAAACACCCCCAACGAACAGGCGGACTGGTCAGCACAACCATTCCCCCTGAACAACCCTAGTTAGCCGCCCCCCCATCCCTCGCACCCGACGAGCCTCCCTTCGGATCCTTCACTCACCCACTAAATCCAATGTAGCACGAAAAAAAAACTACGCGGACACGTATCACTCTTTACTGCAAAAATATTTTTAAACTTATCGCAAGATTCCTTTATTCGCCTTTTTAAATGGAAACATTGTGTCAGAGTATGGAAAGTCATTTATTTTCGTGTCCGATTATTAGGAATGTATTTTTTGATGATTGTTGTATCAGGGTAGGTATAGGTGTGAATAACGATCGATGGACGGTTTTCCAGTATGTTCCGTTTATACGTGGACATGAAAATATTGAAATTCGTATATGCAATTTATGTGCAGAGTAGAGATTTAGGTGAATCGTCATTTTCTAATGCGTTTTGACGGGTCCGCATGAGGGTTCAAAAACAGGTCGAAGTTCAATATTATTTCTGACGAGAGTATTCGGATGATGACGTCGGGATGTTATCCACGATTGATACGTAGTTTTGTCAATTCGGAGTTAAAGAAAAAAATAATCATAAGACATGAAGTTATAAGTATTTAAATGAAGTGCCGCCATTGCTGGATGGCCAATCGGTGTAGAAAGTTCTGACAACTAGGATCATCTGGATTGAAAAATAAGGAAATGTTCATTTCGTATAATAATAAAACTGCCGAATGGGGTGATAGATTTTTGAAATTTTGGAAACGTTGACAACGAAAATTAACTTTAAGTTCCCAGGCTATAAAACGATGCCAAAAAAATCGTATCTTTGAAATGTCAAGCTTATCAATTAAATTGCAATATGTTAATAATTTTTGAATGTTATTCTCCATTTTATATAAAATTTTAAGACTTCCTGAGATATGCTTTATGTGATAAAAATATAAAAATAGGTACACAGTCATGTTTTTCCATGCATATATATTATTTATATTCGTCGTACATACTCAGTCGAGACACAATTCCAATATACATGCATTAAGAGGTAAGGCGACAGTAGAATTTTCAAAACATCGGGTTTTTCACTAAAACGGTGCTTTATCATCGAAAGAATAAGTTGCTATTCGGTTTATGGCAAGACACTTTTTTTACACCGACTTTGAGCGTATACGTAAGTCCACCTCATATGGGGAGGTATATGTAAAACTTTAAACGCGTTTTTCTCTAAACAGCTTTTTTCGAATTGACGTGACAAATAACTTCAAGAATGTCCACTCGATTTACTTCAAATTAAAAAGTTATGTTCCTCATTGTTTTTAACTGAAATTTTTAACTGAAAGTTCAAGTTCAATTCAAATTCAAGTTCAAATACCTACCAATTTGGAATAAAAAATATTTTTTAAATTCCGTACGTACTTCTCTAGCTATTCTAATGTAGATTGACGAGAATTTTCGTTTTTTGTTCTAGGTCAAAAATTGTGGATGCTAAATGTCACGCCGCGAAGCGTCTAAAAAAGGTAACAAAAGACAATATTAGTAGTCGACCATTTTGTACACCGAAGAAAAAAATATATATATTTTCTAACAGTTTGATATTCATACTAAATAGATGTGTAATTAATTTTATGAGTGAATCACTTTTTCATACGAAAAAAATGGTTAAATTCGCAAATGATTTTATACCCGTTACGTCTATATATCTATATATATAATCATATCCCATGAATACAGAGTAAAATTATTTTTTTCAAAATATCCCATCGATACTATCTACACAGAATTACTATGAATATTTTCGAAGCTTCGATGAATGAAGAAGCACCAATAAATAAAGTATGTTTGCAATGTAAATAAATTTGCAAGCAACGTATATTTTTTTCCCTACCGTAGATCGTTTTTTTTCCTCCAAGCTCAAGGAATATCCTTCGATACCACGGCGAGATGACTATCAGGACACGACCTGGCGGTGACCTGGTCCGAGGCAAGATCCAGATACGACTCATCTCTCACCGCTCTGGTACTGGACTGAGGAAGTTTTGTATTGCTCCGGCAATATCGCGTTACCATGGCAGGCTACACACGAATCTCGAACCTTTGGCCCTTCCCCTTCGTCATCTTTCCTACCCTTGGCATACCATCGATTATTCATATTCCCAGATTTTTATTCCGGCCATCAGATACGAGTGTCGAGCATTGTACGACTCGAGGTAGGGCCCAATTTTAATAAATCTCCGACCAGCAATTCTCGAAATACTCAGCTAACGATAGTGATCCTCCATTGGAAGAGTCATCCAGGGTCTGTTGAACCGATCCCTGGTAGTGCAGTGCTCACGAGGAGCCGCCATTTTGCGCGAATCGACCGGGACGTGGATCAGAGTGCGTTAGGACACCGGAGGCTGATTAAGGGACTGATCCTTTGTCATCGGGCTGCCTGCCGATCTTCGCGTAACTCACTCAGGCTATGTCCTGATGACACGGACTGGATGCTCTCCAGGTTCATCCACCGACGGATGAAAGCCTCCAAACACCGCGGTGCGAATTTATAACGTTAAATTAGTTGGGTTGACGACATGACCTCTTAGCCAGAAAGGGATTTGGCTTCACGAGATTAATTCGGCATGCTAATTTCTCCATCGGCGGCACCGCTTCGACCATTCTACATGTCTTGAATTTTGTGGTGGGCTTGAATCCCCAGACACACTCGGATCACGCGATAGGGATTGTGTTGAAGGTGGAAGGTCTTCAATAGGACTGTGTAGTGAAGAAGTTGTTCAGGTCTGTTTCGTTTCTCTCCACATGGTCCAAAGTGACTATCCAGTTTGGGTTTTCGCCACCTAGTCCAAAGTGACTGTCCAGTTTGGGTTATCTCCACCTGGTCCAAAAAATTACCCAGTGAAGAGCCTGGTTTGGGTTTGTTGGGTCTTCTCCACTTGGTCCAAAAAGAGTATCCAGTGAAGACTCTGTTTGGCTTTGTTGGGTTTTCCCCACCTGGTCCAAAATGGCCAGCGATTGGACATTCGATCCAATCCGAAGTGTTTGATCTTGCATTTGCAGTTTGAAGTCCGCCTTCGTCTCTACTATCGCTATCAGTACCATTTAACCCAAACAAGTACCTGCGATCCACAGAATATTCCAGCAAAGTGCACACTTCCGTTAATTAATTCTGCGTTTTTTTTCTGTTGCTCGCTCGTTCGCTGAAAACAAAATCGGTTTGAAATAAAAATACATGAATCTCTCACGAGTGTTTCCCGCGAGTTTTTAGTACATCGTTCGAACTAGTTCGAGGCCGTTGGGCAAGAGCTCCCGTACCTTCGGTTCCCAATGAAATCCAAGGGAGTCGAGGCTGCGGAAAAAAAACTTTTCGACGCTCGACGAAAATGCGCTGCCTTGGTTTGAGAAACGACGTGGCGTTCTCCGTGAGCCGGCACAAGTTTCGGTAGAAGTGCACGTCGAGATATCGTGAAATCGAGGAAGGGTTGGAAAGAGGGCATTGAAAATGTTCGCCGAGTAATCCGGGGTGTAGGCTTCATTACGAATAAAATCGAGCTCTTGTACGCAAAACTTTGAGGAAGCCAATCACGGCTAGGTTCAGCCAGCACGAGACATACCGACATCATCCGCCAAAACTCGGGCTACCGGATCGCTGTGCGGATCCAGCTAATCGTGCATTTTCGACAACCAATCGATACTACCGACCTGCCGGGTTTTCACTCTCCCCATTCTCGTCCAAGGACAATACTAAGACCCGCGTGTCCTTCGTACAGCTCCTCAATGAGCTGTCAAAGTAGCTCGACAATGCGCAATTGTGCAGGATGTCGTGCTAATCTGTCATCTTCGTACATGTTGTCTCGTCGTCATGAAAGATGGATACTCAAGCTAGAAAGTGAGCTGAGGAGCTGCGCTACATCATTCCCTGCCCCATTCGCCTGGAGGGTTGGTTCGAAGAGGCCGGCTTTTGTTCCTCAATAACGACGCTGCAGTGGTGCCCGGCCGAAAGTGTGAAGGTGATTGAAGCAAACACCCCGACAGTCGAGGTTCTTCCCTCCCCAACGTAACTTTTCGCCTCTGCCTGTAGCAATTATTTTCCCCACTGAAGCTGCACCAGTGGTGCCTTCTGCGGCTTTCAAGTAAGCATCATCGTGTCGCAAAGAACTCCCGCAGTCGTACCTTTCAGCTTGTCACACTGCAAACGTGCGAAACGGTTGTCACTGACGTTCACTCGCTGAGCATTGACTTCCCCGTCGCCTCATCCTGCTTTCTCCAACCTCTCGTTAGAACCCCATCGTAGCCCGTAGCCAGCATCGCTTCCGCCTTCGGTCTGAAAGGTAACCAGGAACGGGAAGATGGCGCCGAAACCGCGGCTAAGCATTGGGGTCTTGGGTGTTCCGGAGATGTCGGACCGAGTCACCATTTATGGGCGATGAGCCAGCCAACCAGCAAATGAGGCAACAAGTGAAACGTCTTGCTCGGAAAGGTGGAGTGTTGGTTCTGACGCGTTGACGTGGAAGTTGCCAACACCTCGAGGGAGAAGGCGCAGCTTTTCACGAGGGAAAGTAGCCTGAGAGAGAGCTTCACGAAGCTAACGAACCCCCGGCAATTAGTGCCTCCACCTGATACATCCCGCGGTTCGTTTGTGCGTTGAGCTAAGCGACGTAGAGCGTCGACCCTGTTGCGAGAGCGCGGTGTTTCAAAGCTGGAAGGGTTGATCGCGACTCGTTGAAGAATCCGAACTTCCCCAATCACGAAACTGGATGCGAAACGGATTCCTGGTCCACCGGGCGAATCGATCCCCTTCACAGACACTTGTTCTAACCGAAGATCATCCGTAGGCACGCGGAGTGCATCGTGCCAGGTCCTCGACGCACCACGGGACAGCTCGTCAGCCTTGTTGGGTGTAGAACCCATTTTTATCAACTGATAAAGGCATCGTCCGCGAATGGACCGTTTACACTTGGCGTCTTGGGCCAATCGAACCTTCATCCTTGAGGAGGGACGCGAAGCTGCCTCGACCCTTCTTCTCTTTCAGCCCTCCAACAAAAGCCCTCGATCCGTGGCGGCAGTTCCATAAATTGGAGAATAGAAGCGACGGAAGGGAAACGGGTTGGGCAGGCAAATAGGGGATGATACAGGACAGTGGTCAGGAGGGAAGATGGAGGACTTTCGCGACACGGGGAGCTGTCTCGTGTGTGGAGGGAAACGAGACAAAACGTACATGAAAGTAGGGTTTCGGACGGGTGAAGCGCGCGGGAACCAGCGGGGATCACGAAGGGCGCCTGCAGACGCGCGGCCCAGGATCGTTGCACGTCCCAGGAGGAGGTGGCGAGGTTCGCTTGGAAGCCGAACCCAAATGTGGTCGCGGGGCTTGTTAGGTCCAGTTTGGCGATGGTACGGGAGAGCCGCGTAGCTCGGAGGATAGTTGCCGTCCTTGGCGTTTCTAACGGTCTGACACCCTTTCCCAAAACGCCTAAGGGGTTGCCCGCCGAAGGGCGAGGCCGCCACTCTTCAACAAACCGCAATCGGGTATGCAATTTACGTTGGTATCTCGGCCCGAGCGACACCAACCTTGTCGCCTAGACCAAGAATGAACTGGAGATTCTCTGCGTGTGTGAGGCTGCCACTGTACGTTGTTTCGATGCACACGAACTGTAAAAGCTGGACAATTATTCACCTCTGTTCCGTCTACCATGGCATACGTATAATAATAGTAAAAATAATCATAATTATAATCATAATAATAATACGATACTACGATGCATTATAATGATTTAGCTTAGCATCATAATAACAATGAGTTATCATTGTGTTGTTGATTACAATAAGTTATCAATGCTGTTATCATAACAATGATAACATCATCATCATAATAACAATACGATACGATGAGACTATGAAAATATAATATTATAGCACTATAAATTATAATATGATAACATAATAATGTAATAATATAATGATACAATAATATAATAATAAAATACTATAATAATATAATTATACAGTAATGCAATAATCCAATAATACAATAATATAATTAAATAATTATACGATAATATAATAATATAATGAACCCTTACTGGCTAGAGAGGAAAAGGGGATGACTAAGGGAGAGCGAGAAAGAACACGAGAGAGAGAGAGCGAGAGAGAGAGAGAGAGAGAGAGAGAGAGAGAGAGAGAGAGAGAGGTGGTGAAGACGAGACATGGACGTTCAAGTAATGCGTATGTTAATCGGACTTGACCATTGCATTCGGTGTGTCCGCTCGGAGACTCGAGGCTGCCAACATAATTCCCTCAATTTACAAGCATTATCGCGACGTCGCGTTTAATCGCGTAAAATTGGGTTACAGCTGGAACGTGGGCAACACCGAGTAAGCGGGACATGCACGCACGTCCGTCGTACGCGAGCCAACGGGATCCGTCGAGTTGGAAAAGGCCATTCTCTATTCGTCCAACCCCCCCCCCCCCTCCACCCACCTAACGTTCAATCGATCCACGCTCCATTATTATTGTCCACATTGTTCCCTCGTTACTCCTGGGAATAAATTATCATTGCGACACGGCGAATTCCCCGATCTCCTTGCGGAGAATACTTTCGTCCGGTCCTCGATCGATCATAACGTCAATCTTGACGGTTTCTTGTCGAGGAGAAGAGAACACAAAATCGGCAACATTTTCCCCGTCTCATAACGCAGACAATGGAACCAGTGTGCGATGACAAATACGACGTCACGTTCTTCAGTTTTTTCAATTACGTGTATGAGGAGCTGGCGAACCGGGCTCGTCCACATTAAGGGATAACACCACTCTAGCGGCAGAAAATAAGACCTAAGTTTGACAATTTATTTTGGGAGTATGAAAAATGAATAGGATTTCTTTTGAGAGGGTTTATTGCATGCCTCAGGCCACAGTAACGGGTATAAAATCATGTGCGAATTTAACAATTTTTTTCGTATGAAAAAGTGATTCACTTAGAAAATTAATTACACATCTGTTTAGTATGAACATCAAGCTGTTAGAATTTTTTTTTTTTCGATGTACAAAATGGCCGACTCCTAATATTTTCTTTTGTTAACTTTTTTTAGGCGCTTCGCGGCATGACATTTGGCATCCACAATTTTTTAGCTAGAACAAAAAACAAAAATTCTCGTCAATCTACGTTAGAATACCTGGAGAAGTACGTAAGAAATTTGAGAAATATTGTTTTATTCAAAAGTTGTAGGTATTTGAACTTAAGAGGAGATATACACCTACATCGTCGAAAAAATCGATCGAGAAGCTATGAACATTCCGTCGACCGTAGAAGACCTACACTATGGGCCTGGTATCGATGATTCCATGTAAGTTGACTAATTTCATGATTTATTCATTCGCAAATTTTCAAACGTGGTTTTCTCAAAACCACGTTTTTCAAATTGGTACCCAACATTTCTCGAAAACCAATGAATCGATTGCCTTGAGGTTTTTCGTGGTTATTCTATACACCATTATCTAGTACTTGCCATAGGATTTTTTTTCCGTTACGTAGTTTTTGTTTTATAGGCAAAATAATAACTAGTTTTTGGCCCTAAAATCACTATTCACGTTCAAACGTTCGCCATTTTGTCATATATCGATATTTTCAAAATCGGCTATGACAAGTACTAGATTATAGTATCTAATTTAATAATCTTATTGGTATTTTTTCAGATGATGTTTGAAGAAACGCCATTGGGTACCGTATACGCAGATTTTTTACAGCGCTCGAAGGATCATAAAATATCCTTGTATATTTTTAATATTTTTACATGAAGAAAATTAAACATGTTTTGAATGTATATACTTTTAGATGATTAAAATCCCAATCCGTAATTTCAAATAGTTTTCCTTGAAAAAATTCACAAAAATGACCTGTTTTCCGGCTTCTAGGTGTATATGTCCCCTTAAGAAATGAATTTGTAGTGAAAAATTTCGTTATAACTGCTCATAAAACGAAAAGTTTTCGATTGATCAGAAATTTCGTACGTACTTCTCTGCGAAATGCAATTAGGAACACAACTTTTAAATTTGAAGTAAATCGAGTGAAAATTGTTGAAGTTATTCGTCACGCCAATTTGAAAAAGCTGTTTCGAGAAGTTTCCATTTTGTACATCGAAAAAAAAAATGTATTTCCAACAGCTTGATATTCATACTAAGTGGATGTGTAATTAATTTTGGAAGTGAATCACTTTTTCATACGAAAAAAATTGTTAAATTCGCACATGATTTTATACCCGTTACTGTGGCCTAAGGCCTTAACACATATTAAAGTATAGAAGAAAATAAATTATTATAATTTTCATACAAAACGGCGACAAAGCCCATCTTGAAAAACGTGTTTTTTACCAATAGCTTCATGGGAGAACGGTTTTCTCGTAAAGTATAAGACCTGGAACAAAAACTAAAAAAAATTATAATCTATATATTATTAGCTATGAGACTACGTAGGGATTTTCGTTAATCAAATTTTGAAAAAATGGCGCACTTTGAAATAAATAAATCGATTTTTCGCCCAAAAAATAAGAAGTAAACTGTTTATAAAAAAAAAGTTTACATTTAATCAAAAAAAGGCTACGTACTCCCATAGAGAATGTAATTGTGAAGCTACGATCAAAATTTCAAATCTATCTATGTGTTCGAGTACACCGTCCTCCCAGTTTGAAAAAAGCGTTTAAAATTGTACGAGGCGCCCGAAGAAGCCCGAGGCGCTACGGAAAAATAGATAATTGAACCTCTGAAAAATCGCTACAGGATCAATTGCATGGTGTTTTTATGACCCGAAAGTATTTTTTAAGGGGTTACCGCCACTTGCGATTTTGAAAAAATCGTTTTTTTGTATTGTATTTTTTTGAAGTATAAGTGTCTGAGAATATGTCCTGAAAATTTCAAGTCGATCCGAACAAAATTGACTAAGATATGAACGTTGAAAGAGAAGAATCCGTTGTGTAAACGACCGGAACTTGAAACTTTAAACGCGTTTTTCTCAAAATGGCATTTCTGAAGTCGGTGACCAAGATTACTTGAACACTAATGAACCGACCTTCTTGAAATTTTGCAGGCGTATTTAATACATAAAAATGTAGTCTTTAATCGTTCGATAAAAAAAAATGGCCGTTTTATAGCCAAAAAACGGCCGTTTTTTTCGTTAAAAACGAACCATTAACTTTGACTGTCCGCCATTTTGTGAAACATGAATATTTTTTAAAATCCTTCGATTAAAGACTAGTTTATACTTATATTTGACTAAATCCATCCGCATTTTTTTTTAGATGATCCACTTCGCCGCAATGTTGGTCACCGCAAACCGTGTATATAAAAACATTATTTCATTGACCGCCATTTGCCACTAAATAATGTAATATTTTTCAATAAAAAAATTACTGAAAGTTCTTCAAGATGTGTTCTTTAAGATGGTATATTGATCGATTAAAAAAGTTTTGTAGTTTTCTTTAAAAAAATTCATGAAAAAGGCCTTTTTTGCGCTACAAGTGGGGGTAACGCCTTAAGCAAAAAACATGATTTTCCCAAAATCCTAGAGTGGTGTTATCCCTTAAGTTAATTTTTTTCTCTGTTCTTCAAGCACACCTTTATTAGCTCTCAAAACATTTTGAATTAAATCCTGGTCTAAGCACCTTACAATTTGCCAAAAATCGCCTTTTCAAGCAGAAACAGACTTGTCCATGGCTGGCTGGATGAAAAATTAGTAACAGATGACCACAATGATGATGATGATGACATTGAATGCAATTGTTGTGAGCCTGACATGGAGGAGTTTGTGTAGGATTATTAAATTGATAATAAGTAACAAATTTATATTCAATTCAAAGAATCTGTTTTATTTCATAATCGCATGTGTCCGTAAGATTTTCATTCAAAAGCGAAGTTGTCCACCATTTCCACTCAAAACCGGACTTGTCCAAAATAAAAATAAAAATAAACACATGGTGTTTTCATTCAACCAGGTGGAGGCTTACAATTTGATAGAGCCTTCATATATCAAAGTTTATGCTGAGTTGATGAGATGAGTTAGCTAAATGCTAACTCATCTCTATGGTTATTTTGGTTCTTCCCATGTCCTGTATAAAAGTAATTCATGGTCAAGTCCGGTTCTGTTTGCCAGCTCCTCATTTGAATTTGGTTGACGTCTTATCATTGCGAAGGCGCTCCAGAAAGGGTTATCAGCAGTAGCGTGGAGCGATTGTGAGTGAATGATATGAATGGCAAATTACCTGTGTGCGGAAACATAAAGGGTGTCTCAAAATAACCTAACGTTTTAATTTATTAATAAACCGTAATTCTTATTTGAAAAAAACACGAATATTCTTATTTTAATATTAGGTGTACAAATGAATAATTCAATTTTTTCATCTACATTCAAGGTTTATTTTAAAAGAAAGTAAATTAAAATGTTCAATCAAAGTATTCGCCGTTGCTTTCTATAACTTTGAGCCATCTTTCAGGCAGCCGATGAATTCCATCTTGAAAAAATGTTACCTCTTTGGACACGATAAAGTCGTCAAGCCATTTTCGGATGTCATCCACTGATTGGAAATGCATATCGGACAAGGCGTGTTGCATCGACCGGAACAAGTGGTAATCGGATGGAGCAATGTTTGGTGAATATGCCGGGTGCTGCAAGACGTCCCAGCCAAGACTCATTATGATGTCTTTTGTATTGGAAGCAATGTGTGACCTGGCGTTGTCATACAGCAATTTCACTGGACGTTCTCCTTTACCAGTACACGGGCGTTTTCGTTCCAATTCTTGACTCAAGCATATTAATTGACGTTGGTAGCAGTCCGCAGTAACTGTTTCACCAGTCATGATTCAAAATCATCGTTGTCGCACTCTCGAGGGCCTCCAGGGCGTTGTTTGTCATTCAGACAGAAATCATCGCTTTTAAACCGCTTAAACCAAAATGCGCACACATCGTACGATACAACACCTTCGCCGAGAAAGGAACAAATCGATTCGCACGCTCTTGCAGCATTTTTTCCTTGTTGGAATTCGTGAAGTATGCAGTGTCGGATATGCACCTTATCTGTTGCCATTTTCGACTGTACTGAACTGAATAGTTTTGAAGGTTATGTTACGCTTTCCGGCAAACCAACTGTCATTTTTATTACCTAAATGTCAACACTGTATAACCGCCAAAAACCGGGATTATCAATTTTTAAAAAATTCCCAACTGCTTAAGATATTTTGGATTATTCATTTGTACACCTAATATAAGGTTCAAGCATGGAGGTTACGTGTGGAACAAAATATCCGATAAATGGCATAAACGGCATGGACTTGGAAGACACATTCTTCTCACAAGATGGCGCAACCTGCCACACTGCGGGCGAAGCAATGCAGTTGCTGCAGGCGAAGTTTCATGGTCGTGTTATCTCACGCCGCGGCGATGTGAAATCACCACCAAGATCACGGATTTACCGCCGATCGACTTCTTCCTTTGGGGTTTTCAAAAAGGAAAAGTGTATGCCAACGATCCACATACCATTCTGGAGCTCAAGAAACCAATTGGACGCACCATTAAGGGGTTAGGCCGCACTAGAATTTTCGAACAATCGATTTTTTGAATGGTCCCCGAGGACCTCAAAAATGATGTCCCAAAAAATTATGACCGGGAAAAATCTTTAAGTCCTCGGTTTTCGAATTTTAGTACAAGGCCGCGCGGTCCGCAGCGAGCTACTCGAATCTTCAAACGCGTTTATCTCAAAACTGCATTTTTTAAGTTGGCCGGAAACAGAACTCAGACAATTTTCAACCGATTCACTTGAAATGTTGAATATATCTTGAAAAATACATTGCCTATGGAAGTACGTAGGATTTTTTTTATATTGCATAGTTAATTTGTTATCAACAATTATCTGACGATTTTTTAGGAAAATTCTTCACTTTCTACTTTAGAAGTGCGCCATTTGGCCAAAAATCAATATATCGAAAAAATTCACTGGCTCATTATAATTAAAAAATTACAGAAGCCGTTTGTCCGGCCGTGGACCCTGGAAAAAGGGAGTTACAAAGCGCCAAATTTATGAGTGAGGAGAGTAACAGAAAATTGGTGACAGTTGGAAATTTTGAAGCTCTTGACCGTCCGTTAAATATCCATTAACCGGCTAGAGCTTTCGGGAGGTCAATCTAAAAATTACAAAGCGCACAATTCATTGGGGAGAAGTGGACGAAGGAAAATCGATTTTTTAATGAAAATTAGAATCGAAGGTCAGTCCGGTGATTGTGATATGATCGGATGGCAGAGCCCGTACAGCAAAGGCCAACCAAATAATGGTAAGTTGACGGCGTAGTGCAGTTCGGTGAATGTAATGTCCATCCGAAGTGCATTTCTTATGGGCTAACTTACACCGATGAAATTATTTTCACTAAACTGAACTACGCGGTCGGCTTACCATTATTTGGTCGGCCTACGCTATTTCTTTTTCTCCTCGGACAAAGCAGACGGACCAAGTAAAAGAAAATAAAAGCGACACACAAAACAAATATCAATCTACTTACATAGCGGTAGCGCCAACACATGCCAATCCTCAGGAACTTCGAGTCGTTCCTCGGTGAGAGGATCTGTTCCGGATTTGTGAAATGTATCATAATAAATATTTTAACGAATGCATATCTAATTTGGCGTAAGGTAAATGTCCCAATTATTGAACAGGTCCCAATTATTGAACACTGTCTTGTATTTTTATTATTTCTCATTCACCTGCATGCATTTACTTATTTATAAAATTTCATTACATGTATGGAACTTTTAGGTATCGAAATGTTACCTTTCTTGTGCAAAAAAAGCTTTAATTAATAGAGAAACAAATTATTTAATCAGCAACGGTGACTCGATTTGACGTCTCGTGGTAACTGCTTGTCGTTTTTGCTAAGACGCGCCGCTTCATGCGTAAGGGCATTAAAAATTCGAAAAATGTCGCATCTCAAAAAGTAAAGGCGTTTCAGGTTCCTCAGAAAATTTCTTACAAATAACAATTTTTATGAAAAAAACTTAATTTAATTATTTGTTAAAAAATACGGTGTTCGATCATTGGGACATAGAAAATGCAGTGTGTACCAATTATTGAACACTCGAATTCTCCAAGTTGGCGTCATTAAACCCATCAAAACATCGAGACAGTTAACGTGTGACAGATCGTGTGAATCGGATTTATTCAAACAAAAATTGTAAGTTCCTGAATAAACTTACCTTTATTCTTTTAATAATCACTCTAAGATCGTCAAATATATTTTTCATTTGCATTTTCGTGCAATAAACATAAAAAGGAAAGTAAAAAGAGAATATAACCTAAATGTAACCTAAAAATACGAATGTACTGTTCAATATTTTTTGCTCTCCGATATTTCAGGGAGCCATGCTGCGACAAAATCAAACAAAGACAGAACATGAAAACGAGGAAGCTGAAAAGAAAAAGAAAATAAAGTTCGAGTTGAAAAGCAAAAATAAACCAAATGCGAATGAACCAAAAACCCGTCAAAAGAGACTAAATATTTATTTTTGTATTTTTACATGATTAACAAAAGATTATTTAAGTGTTTGATTTTGCTTTTATTTCTTAATATTGTACCCAAAATAATATTTTTAGAACGGAAAAAGAATTCTCGAGAGTGTTCAATAACTGGGACATGCCTGTTCAATATTAGGGACATAGCCACTTCCAGTGTTCAATAATTGGGACATTTGCATTCTTCACATTGTTATTCTTTTTGTTCATTTGAAATCATTTTAAAACAATTTAACGGGTGATTTCTCGAAAGTAAAAATATCAAAGTATCATTTGAACCTGAAAGCGATGGTTTTTTCTTAATTTTATATTTTTTTCTCACCGAATTCATTCCCCCAGATCCTTAGCTGTTCAATAATTGGGACATTTACCTTATGGTTAATTTACAGTCAGATTTAATCCAATTCCTATTTATAGATTTAAGAATTGTAAGTCTTTGAAACAAATTAATTGTTGTACTAACCTGCTGCTGTATTATTTCTTCGTTTTTTTTTCCTTATTTAGAGCCCGCTGTTCAGCGCGTTTTCAGCGCCAAACTGTAGAAGTCCAGTTACGTGATGATTGCTTGAAGTTAGCTGGATCAGGCGAATTGAAGTAAGCCATAAGCCCGGTCGCTCGATCACCGCCTGACCCCAGCTTGATCAGGCAAATTAAGGCATACTTAAGTAAGGCCTCCGTACTGCAACGTGATCAGGCGCAGATAAAATATCAGGCCAGCCTGACAATATTTCTACTCGGGGTACCCCACGTGATACAGTGCATAATCGAGAATCCGCTCATAAACGCACAAGCAATGGGTGTCGATTCAGGATTTCAATAGGCTGTAAACCCCTAACGGACTATCCGCGAACAACATCCTGTCGTAATAAGTCCCCGAAATGTTAGCCACTACAGAGCCCCTTGGCGAGACGCGAATGAAATAAAGAAAACATTTCGTTGCTCTTATGCGGACTCTTGTGTCGAAATGTAAAAGTCAGCCAATATTGGCCCAATCGATGAGAGCCGGATGACATTTTTTCGACGTGGACATTTTTTTCGGGATAGAGATTCACGGAAGAACGATGATCGAGGAAGAAGAGCGTTGTGTGTACTCCGAGGCATCGCTCCGTCTACCGGGTATACGTCCGTAAAACGCTGCAGCGTCGCGACGTTTTGCCTATATACGTGCATATAAAACTGTACTTCCCCATACGCTCTCGATTGTACGTAGTCGGTGAGTTGGGCGTTCCGCGCCAGCCAGCGACTTTCACCCGGACGAAATTTATGTATGGAAATATATCCGGAGAAGCGTCACGCATGTGGAATATCACGCACGGGGCTGGGGGCTCTGCCCCTGGCCGCCCGTAGAGCCCCCACCGCCCACCCAATGCACCCAACCCAATACCCCCGTGCGTTCCCCCCCACTCCGCCTCACCTTTTGCCGCCACGTATGCCCATCCCCGCTCAGTCGCTTCTTCGTATCTTCGGAGCCTCTTCTTTCGGCTACCGGCACTCGCTGCCACACATACACGCGACACTTTTCACGTGAAAATGTATTCGGTGCCACGCTCGCCTTTCGCAGCGCACTCGTGAGTCGTTCAAAATAAAAATATGTTCCGCGTGTACGTCGAGACCGCGAGATGCATCGTGAAACGAACCCGAGAATACCCCCTCACCCTCCAAACGCCCGCCAACCTCGTCGCTAACACTCTCTCATCCGGATGACACATACGACACACTATATTCGAGAGGCGCACCGTATTTTGCATAAACGTATTTTCTTACGCCACCGTCGTGTCGTCTACTTTTCGCTTCCCTCGTTATTAATGATGACGACAATTCCTGTTTTTTTTTGGTGATGCTCGAATTGATCCAAAAAGGCGACAGTTTTTTGCAGCGAGCTCTTCGTCCCAGCTTATCATGCCAGGAATGAATAGAGGAGGAACGAAATAAAAAGAGACACAACTTCTGCTCATCAGGATCTATCACTACAAAGATTTTATTCTGGAATAGGCTTTCAAAAAGGAGTATCATTTAGGCCGCGACAGTCCCTTGGGCTGTGCCGAAAATGACATTTTGGGCTGATTGGGCGACCTCGAAGGCCAGCCTGATTCCTTCCTGGAGGACTCGAGCGCCAACCACAATGAAAGGACAGTTGACGGCCACAGCGAGGTAAGAGTCGATAATGGCTTGGGCAATGTCGCCAAGTGCCGCGGCTGGATCATCGCTGGCAAGAGCATCCTCAACCGCCTGATCAAGTCCGATGGTAATGTTACCACTTATTGAGAGAGCTTCGGCCATATGATCCTCGGCCTCTTTCAACGCCGTGGATACGGCTGGACCTGATGCCATTGCCGCTATAGTGTCCAAGCCAGGGATGGTCGGCATTTCCATATTGGATGAGCTACCATTCGATGATAAGTCGGGTATGAATGAGGCTGCGCTGGGAATATTGAATAAACTGAGAAGACCACTCGTTCGGGCACTTGCAGTCTTGCTAGTGACATTGTTGCTAATAGAACTGGTGGTGGAGCTGTCCTCATTGGTGGCTAGAGCATTGCTAGATTGAGTGGTACCGCTGCTACTGCCACCATTGCTAGATTCAGTGGTACTGCTGCTACTGCCATCATTGCTAGAACTGCTGCGATCGCTAGATTGAGTGGTACCGCTGCTAGTGCCACTGTTGCCAGATTGAGTGGTAATACTGTTACTGCCATCATTGCTAGATTGAGTGGCGCCGCTGGTAGTGCCAGTATTGCTAGATTGAGTGGCGCCGCTGGTAGTGCCAGTATTGCTAGATTGAGTGGTACTGCTGCTACTGCCACCAGTGCTAGATTGAGTGGTAGCGCTGCTACTGCCACTATTGGTGCTACTGCTGGTGACACTGGACGGAGTGGTCAGGCCGCTGGTGGTGCCACTGGTAATGCTCTTGGTAGTCGTGCTGGCACGCGTGGTAGTTCTCAATCCAAAAAGATTAGCGAAAGGTACCTTAAAGCCCGAAATTCTTGGGAATGTCAGAGAGGATGGCGCAGATGCCTAGGAAAAGATAAAAACGAATGTCAAACCACACGCATAATTTTTCATCGCTTCAATGGTAGTTACTTGAACACCTTTGTGGATGCTTTTTATCGCTTGTCCTCCGGATGAATTAATTAATTCTGGGGGTTAGATGCTAGGCGAACGATCCTTTATGATCAACTGAGCTCAGTCAAGTTTCGATAACTCTTTCGAATCAAGTTTCAACGATAATTTTATTTGACTGGAGGTGCAAATGTCATAGTGAAGCCTTTTAAAAGTAATTTGACTCTGGAATGGCCACTTGAGTAAGCATCCAGTTAACCAAGAGTCGGTACAGAGTTTTTTCAGTAAGAATCAAACTAGAATTCAAGACCGATTTTAAGTTGCCATTAATACAGCCTGAATCAACCACGTGTATCTAATAAAGTCCTCATTTCCATCCTCCATTCACTTCATCGACACCTAGCCATTTTAATTGAATTATTTTTCGTTCCAACATATGAAATGGACAATGACAATAGAATATGTCGAAAATCCCAACATCACTTAATTCGACCACAATTACCACAAGCTTTGAATCATCGGAACGAAAACTTACGCCAGGCCTGTTGACACTGACACTGCCGGAAATGGAGAAAGCCTTTGCAACGGCTAAGCCGATCACGAGACACAGCAGCGCTCCGTTGTGCTTCATAATGACGACGACTGGTGTGTAGGCGATGTCGAATGCTCGATCGAGACTGCACTTCCTAGATCGTGTGATCGTGTATCTATTTTATATGGTTGTCTTTCCTCTCTGCTGCTAGTTTTTCAACTCGAATAACATTGGTAGACCATCTGTGTTGGCACTTGCAAAAAAAAACAGAGTAAAGAAGAAAGGAACATTCGCATCTGTTTTCCCGCTATCGGCGTTCGTCTTTCTCTTCTATTCCGGACAATGCGGATGATTAACGATCGCGAACAAACGCGCGTACGAAGAATATTCTCGACGCGCACAAATGTAGCGATTGACCTTGTAAATGTTGGAGAATTTGAAGACGGAAAAGGTCATCGGAGCTTGTCAATTGACACCCCCTTACCCACGATCCTCAATTCAAAATATTTTGTAATCCCTCTAAAGATCGTTTCTAAGCCCATGAAACGAAGATTTTTGGTATTCGAAACACCGAACGTCCCTTTTATCCCAGACACTTGGCCTGGTAGTTTTTGCTCATCCTGGAACTTCTTCATCCCTCCACAATGGCCTTCTCTCGATTTCACCAATTTACGTCGACCCGAAAAACCTCTCCTGCGAATTTTTTATCTCCCTATCATTCCGTATCATGGGAATTTGCAAAATATACCGATAAAACCGGGACGAGACGGAGGAGCTGGAGGTAGAGCACGGAGGCTTTGCCACGAACGACAGTTGGCCAACTGCTGCTGTTTATACTCGATATAAAGGGTGATATTCAATGTCACCGTGGCGAGCATATTCCACGAGGTACTTTGGGCCGCAGACCTTAAAGGGCCAAAGCAATGAGCCCAGACGCATGACTAAACAGCAATTTGCCCCCCCCCCCCCAGCGCCACCCCCAGTCACCTTAGCGTCTCAGCCAACCCTGCCGCTTTCTCCCTTCTCGTCTTCTCTCGCTATCAGACGGGCAAGTTTCTTCGGGCATGGTAAATCCGTTGAACGAGACTATGAGTGAATTCGTGGGTGGAATGAGCCTTCAGCCTGAGCCTCCTTGGATGGAACACATCCACACGGAAGAAGAGATCTCCCAGCGACGATGCGCTTTGGAATAGTTTGCCTATAATATTTGCCTGTATGGCTTGGATTTTCAAGGAGAAACTTTTCGAACCTCGTACGAGCCATTTTACACAATATATGCATACATGCAATGGGTGTATATATATATAGTATTTTAAAGAATAACCAAAATTGCAAGTGCCCCATGATAGGGAGCGATGATCGTACCTATTATTTTGGCCACACACACACGTACACGCACACACACACACACACACACACGCACGCACGCACACACACACACACATACAAGGTTTAAAAAAACAGCCACTATAATCTTCTTCGTCACTCCCTGTTACGCATGAAGTATGCACTAATTCTAACTCTCCGAAAATCCTTTTCGGAAACTCCCTGATAAGTCTCTATGACTCAAATACGACGGCCGTTTGATATTTCAGGATTTTGAGGATTAAAAAAATGGCCTAAAGCGTTGAAATCGTTTTTTTTTCTACTTTTACACCATTTCTAGGATTTATCCGACGGGGAATTTACCACCGATTACAAATATTACGGGGTTTTAATGGATACCTCAAAATTACGCGGGCTAAACGCGGAAAACGTTTTTCCATACACATTCGACAATTTTCAATAGAAATTGACGTTTGGGATGAAATGGATGGTGAATTCATATTCAGAGGGTCCACATATATGGCATTGGGCTGGTGATTTTTTTATCCACATTTTTTTCATGCTTTGCCATAAAAGAAGTTCCTCAACTTATTCGCTGATGATATATTTGTTGTATCGTTTTGAAACTCCACTATGCGCCCAGCCTCTTGGTTATCAATTGGTGTAAAAAATGCCGTCTGATTCATCAAGCTCCGACTAGTTTTCGATTCTTGACAGAATTTCAAAGTCGGACCATCGATTTTCGCCAATTTTTCCATACATACCTCTTTTTCGGCCATTTTTTGAGTGGACTTTCCCGGAAAAGTACACAGATGAATCCAACGCCATTCTCTCGAAGTCTGTCAAAATCATTTGCAAAACCCGCTTATTGAATTTTTGTCACCCAAATAAAACCGATTTTACGGCTCTTTGAAATGTCGCGACTTCAAACAGCCGTAAAAATCGCGATTTTGAAAAAGTGGTAAAAAAGGGCAACATATTTTTCCGACTTCACACCAATTTAAAGGTCTATTGGAAAATTCACTGCTGTTTACGAATATCGCCGAGTTTTCGTTGAAAGCGCAAAATAACGCGGGCTCAACACGGAAAACGTGTTCCCGTACACATGTGCCGATTTTTTTGTTGAGATTAATGTTTTCAGGGGAACCGAATCGTGAATTCGTATTCAGGTGGTGTGAGCGTATAGATAGAAACTGATTTTTAAAAAAATTACAAAAATCTTTTCTTCCGCATCTCGGGAAAATATAAGTGTTTTCACTTAATCGCCGCGCACTTCTTTCCTGTTTCGATTAGAAACTCCGCTCAGCGCTTATTCTTTTCGTTATCGTTTGTTCCTTAAAACGAATTTAATTCATCGAGTTGCGATAGTTTTTTCGATTTTTGACAGAATTTCAAAGAAGGACGATCGATGTTTGCGAATTTTTGTATCCCTTTGCCTTTTTCGGTTATTTTTTTTAGTTTTTTTTAAGTAAATTTTAGGGTTTTGCGACGATACCGAAGGTATGATATAATTCGAGACACCCTGTAGATTGGATTTTCACGGCATTGAAAGTTTCGCTAAACTAGCTGAACTCTCACCGGTTTTGGCAATCTCTCCTACTTGGTCTCTCTCTCTCTCTGTCTCTCCCTCTCTCTCTCTCTCTCTCTCTCTCTCTCTCTCTCTCTCTCTCTTTCTCTCCCTCGTCTTCCCTCAGCGAGAGGATTCGCGGAGGATTTCAAAACGGAACCATGCGAAGCCTACCGGTACCATATGGTTGGCTGGCTCCCAGCTATTTCTCAGATCTTCGCGCCCTTGGATCGCGCTGCTCTTCGGAGCGTAGCGAGAGGAGGAATGATTCTCGCAAGGTAGGCACAGGAGCAACAGGAATTCCGGCGCGTAAGGGCTGTACATGTCGAGGAATTTTTGGTCCAAAGACCTGAAGTGTTGAGAGTTCGCTGGCTTCATTCAATTCTTCCATGTTCCTTCGAGACACACCAAAATTGATTTTTTCAATTAATTGACAATAACCGCTTATAAAAAAAGACGAAAAATGAAGAAAAAAAGACACGCCATGGTTTGGTAGTTTTAACTATTGGTACGAATCATCGATCTCCGTCTAATAGATTTTTATTTGTACGATTATTGGTACGAATCTCCATCTTCGTCAAATGGATTTATGTAGTATTTTTTAGGAAAGACTCATATTGTAAATAATACGTTTTTTTTTCAATTTCAAAAGTTTTATCTGTCAATTTTAAAAAGTCTGTCGATATTGCTATTTTTGTTAATGAGCTCCCAAGACCGGGGTGCGAGGCTCAAGGGTAACGAAATGTGCAAAAGTTTGTCCCCCACGAGGAGATCGTAACCTTCCACGTTCTTCTTCTGCTATTATGAGTATCGCAATTAATGACACGTGAAAAAAATCCTCGAATTTGCTTGCCGGTACATCATCGTGATTGCGATGGTTCGGTCGCATCGTGGGAAGAGCCAAAAGGGAATGAATAGGGAAGCGCGAGGAGGCAAGATTCGTTCGCGCGAAAGTAAAGGGGATGAACAAACCTCTTTATACCCCTCTTCCTCTTTCTCTCTTTCTCCCCCCTCTCTCCCTCCCTCCCTCTCTCTCTCTCTCTCTCTCTCTCTCTCTCTCTCTCTCTCTCTCTCTCTCTCTCTCTCTCTTGGGGGGTTTCTAGATCGTGTATTTTCTCTTACAAATGGATAGTACCGGTGCGTTTTAACCAGAGGGTGATTCTGCGAGCAGGGATTTCAAAGGGATGCGTCACTTGTGTGACACCCATGCCATCCATTAAGAATGTGCACTAGGACTTTTCACCCTTCCAGAAAATTTTTTTTCTCCCTCCGTTCTCTCTCTATCTCTTTCCGCTTCGAAAGTTTCGAAAAAGCCTCCGGAGGCCTCGAGCCCGAAGTCCACGAGTTGACTTGATCAAGGATCATGTTGGAATCCTGCAATACTCAATCCCTCCCCCAAGCCCCTCAAAATTAAAAGGCCATTGGCATTTTATCGAGGACACCTTCAAGTCAAACTAAGAATAAGGGATGAGAAGAAATACGATATAAAGAAGAACGTCCAATTGAAAATTGAGGCCCAACTGGACGCAAATCAACCTCCGCTCGTTAAGCTGGAAAATAACATTGAAAAATGGACCGAGAATGGTCAAGGTGACCTTGGAAATTCAAGGTGACATTGGTAACGGGAAAAAAAGTTCTTGGCACAGTTCCGTCACCTTGAAATCAGTCAAGGTCACTCGGATAAAAACACCGAAGCGCTACGAAGTGGGAAGTTCTATGAAAATGATCACGTGACTCGTGATCGAATTGGCAATCGCGGCCTCCTTGAATCGGATTTCTCGTGATTTCTCTGGCCTCGTCCTCTTTGCGCACGGCTCCCTCGATCGCTCGTGTCGAGCGGAGAACAGATCGCGGCATATCGGAGCCACAAATTTATGGAACCTTTAATTATCATCATACCGCTGGGTATTTGTATGTGGGGGGGGGGGGGGGGGGGGGTGAATATCGAATTGCCTTAGACCGAGAACGCCTGTCGACCGAGCCCTCCCCTCTACGCTCCGAGCCTGATTTACGACTCCTTCGATTCGATGCTTCATAGTCGAAAGTTGAATAAAACGATATCGCGGCCCTCGGAAAGCCTCTCGCTCCCTCACCGTGTCTCTTTCCTACAATTACGAGTGTCATATTCCCCAACGGATCGCCCGATAAAATGGAAAGTTTCCCCGTTATTCAAAGATAACTTTGTGAACACAATGAAAATTGGCACGAGCTTGAGGCGCCTACTCGAGATCAAATTTCGAACTTGACTCCGATTTAAATTCAAATGCAGCAGTAGATTCAAATTTGTATTTCGGTGATAAATCCTATTTTAGATTTGACTTTTGGTACATAACTTCTGCTTCGAATTCGACTCAACGTCAAGTTTGGAGGTTGAGTTAATACTCAAGTAGTTGAGTTAAATGCACGTAGCACGTGGGTTCGTGTGGATTAAACTTGAATTTAGATGCGCAGCTTCGGGTCGGTCCAAATTCAGATAAAACGCTTGGCCCGATCGTAATTTGAACTTGCACTCTAATTTTTAACTTGAGTTAAACGCAACTGCGATGACGAACACAAACTTCAGATAAACTTAATCTTCAATTTCGAGCTGAACATTTTCTAATGTAATTTTGATTACGAAACTCGCCAATAATTTTAAGCCTCGGTGAAGCGTAAATTTATTGTAAGCACTTGCTGCAGTTAAACTTACAGTTAAACCTACAGTTAGACTGGAATTCATATTTTAACTTGAATTAAACTTAACTTTGAATTTTAACTCGAGTTTAACTTAACTTTCAACTTTAACTCGAGATGAACTTAAATTTTAAACTTTAACCCGACTTGAACTTAACTTTAAACTTTATCTTGAGTTAAACTGTGACTTTGAGTTGTACTAAAACATTTGCTCGCCTCAAAGCTGGCTCAAACTTGAAATGATATTCCAAGCCAAGTCAGATTTGGTTTTTGATGCTAAAACTCGGCTCGATCTTGACCCTGACCCAAACAAACATGGCCTAAATCTAAATGTGTATAAAATATTCAGTTCATCTTTGAGATTATTCGGCAAGACTTTAACCTAGAATTCACCATTGAGATCTACATCCAACTTCAATTTGAACATCGAATTTTAGTCAAGCCTACATTGGGATAAAAAATACGCCGCTTAAAATCCGACCCTTCCTTAAGGGGGTAGGCCATTCTAGAATTTTCGATTTTTTTTTCATCAAGCAGAAAAGAAATGCAAGAGGAGGACGATAATCTGGGAGGCCAATTGCACGGTGCAGGCATCGCAGATTAAAGTTATTGCAAAATTATTCACGATTTTCCACTACTCAAAACTTCAAACGCGTTTATCTGAAAACTGCATTTTTTAAGTTGGCCGGAAACATAACTCAGACAATTTTCAACCGATTCACTTGAAATGTTGAATATATCTCAATAAATACATTGTCTATGGAAGTACATAGGATATTTTTTATATATTGCATAGTTCATTTGTTATTAACAATTATCTCGCGATTTTTTAGGCAAATTTTTCACTTTCCACTTTAGAAGGGCGCCATTTGGCCAAATATCAAGATATCGAAAAAATCCTACGTACTTCGATAGCAGGTATTATATATAATCGAAAAAAAATCATTGGCTCATTGTAATTATAAATTACAGGAGATGTTTGTCCGGCCATGGACGCTGGAAAAACAGAGACATCGACCCAAAAACGCTGCATAGCCGCCATTATGAAATTAATCGCTTCAAGAAAATTATTGTATACAGTCAATGATATGTATGATAAACTCTCTTTTTGTAATCTCGATTTATTTCTTAGTTTTTCTGAAAAAAAATCCCCAAAAAGCCTATTTTTCGGCTTCTAGAGTGGCCTAAGGCCTTGTTGGGCCAAAAAATGTTCGATTTTTCACCAATTTTTGATGCGAAAAGTATTAAATATAGAATGTTGATATTTGGTATGTCGACTAAGCGTCCTTTATTGAACATCAAAATATTTTTTAAAGTTTGACAAAACATGGTGGTGGGAGTGGGAGGAGCCACGTACGTAGGTGCGCGGGCGATGACATTCTTCGCTTGCGGAAGTCCTAAGTCCCGGACAGGTGATCCGAAGCAAAAAAAATCAAACATATTTTTACTTTGTACAATATTGTGTATAAGTTGACCTAAAGTCAAGAAGAAAAAAAAATAGTGAGCAAAAAACCGCGAAATTTTTTGAAAAAAGAAAACTTCCTTCCAATCGCTCACTATTGTCTTATTTTTTTATTTTTCTTCACGATTCTGTCAACTTATATACAATATTGTACAAAGTAAAAATATGTTTGATTTTTTGGCCTGTCCGAGACTTAGGACTTCCGCAAGCGAATAATGTCATCGCCCGCGCACCGACATACGTGGCTCCTCACACTCCCACCGCCATGTTTTGTCAAACTTTGAAAAATATTTTGATCTTCAATGAAGACCGCTTACTCAACATAACAAATTTCAACCTTCTATATTTAATACCTCTTAAATTTCAACCTTCTATATTTAATACCTCTTAAGGTATTAAATATCAACCTTCTATATTTAATACCTTTCGCATAAAAAAATGGTGAAAAATCGAACATTTTTCGGCCCAACAAGGCAGGACCTTCCCTTAAACCGAAGAATCCTCGAATCGTAAGGATCACATTATCGCTGATGATATCGATAATACGGTGGTTACTTGACCAATACACTTGTCGCTGGGAGCGCGCAATGAAATGAAATCAATGAAAAATCCGAGGCCGAAATAAGTCAGGGACTTCAAGGGCAAGAGCCTCAGCTTCCGGAATATTATTGGGCGCAGATGCAGGATCGAGATTGCCAACAGCTTGATAATACCGAGCAAGACTGGAGTTGCGACTAAATCGGGAACGTCTCCCCCCCCCCCCTCTCTCTCTCGCTCTCTCTCTCTCTCTTACGGGCCTTGACAGTGTTTTCCGAGCCTCGCCCTTCCGCGACTATAATACGCGCCGCTTCGAAATAGTCTTAAGAGGGATGGTTGGGGGTGTCTAGGCCAACTCTGGCTAGACGTCCCTGAAGTTTCCACGGAATGCCAGACTCGCTTTTCACACAACCAAAGTGTCAGCAATAAGATGCAGAAGGACGGGGCCGGGGGTGTGTTAGAAGGGGATGAATGCACAGCGCGACGACTTGGGCTGAAGTCCCGAAGTGGAAATTCAAGCGAGCGTCGATCGTGAACCAATTTCCGAGATCCGATGCAGCAAGGAGCCTCAGAGCTTCAGCTTCATCAGTCGATGTATTCAGAACCTGCTCGCTACCTCCTTTTCACCCCTGCCACCCTTATCCATCCCAAACCATCCGACAACTTCCAGTCACGCTTAGGCAAAGTTATTAGGCTTGCCGATACAATATTTAGCCACGTTCCGGATTGATATCGCGCCAGGTAGCCGCCTGTGCTCCGTGCAAATGACAAGCGAATCTCCTCGCGAGGGAACTCGCGAGGGTGGCAAATCGTACTCCGTCGAGCCTCAATCACGACGCAACTTTGGCAAATTTTCGGAGGAGCACCGACTAACGGGCGCTTGTCCCCGATTTCCGGTAAACGGGGGCAGGGAGCTGGCTTGGCATGTTACTCTGGAATTTTTTTGGCGCGTGCCTAGAGATAAATCAATTTGTTGCTAAAATGAGTGAAATGTGTTGAGGGTTTCGGAAAAGGCAATAAGATGCCTCGTTTCTGGAGATTAATGTGCTGCATATTTGTTTCGCGCGTTATTATGCTGCACCACTTTTGTTTCGAACACTGTGACAGCAGCGTCTTTAGCAGCAACGAACGCACTGACAGGTCTGTAAATATTTGCTGGTATAGCCAGCTGCGTACGTTCATTTCTCTCATTTTCCTCGTTTCTCCCTCCCTCGTGCCCTCGGCGATAAAGGTCTACTCACACAAAATGCAGTATACCAGGGATTCGATTTTTTTTTACATAGGCCTTTTTTAATATTCTGTCTCTCGAATGTGCAGCCTAAAAATACGACGTTCAACTTAATTAATTGTATTCGAATAAAACATTCAATATTTTATTTCCACCGGAAAATATTGTTTGATGTAATTAATTATCATCTATTATTAATTCAAATTAATTACTATCATTGATGAATTATAATCATACTAATTAATTATTATCATTAATTAATTATCATCATACTAATGAATCATTATCTCCAATTAATTATCAGCATACTAATTCGATATTATCATCAATTCATTATCATCATACTAATTAAATATCTTATTCAACACAATCGACGAATTAGCTCGTTTGGCAATGGGAAAAATGCCAACAATTTATTTGGCATGCCAAAAAAATGCAGATAAATTGGTCTCTTCTTGGGTAGGAGAAAGTACTGTTTTTTAATAGCGAAATCATCAGACACATTTTATTGCGAGAGACCTGAACCGAGACTGGCTATTAAAAAAAAAGCGCCAGAGTGCCAGATGTTCGCCGTAGGTACTCAATTGGGAATAAAGCTTAACGTTGTAAACGCGGATCGATCGCATCTGCGTAAACGCTGATGTTACGTAGGCCAAGTGCTCTGAAGAATGCACTTACGCGTATACGTTGCACGAATATACTACGATGTTTACAGACCAAACAGACTTTACCGACGAGATCAAGAGCGTCGAGCTCGTACGTTATTCATCCGCTTTGTTGACGAAACATATTGAACGATCCTACAGTGAAATAAGCCCTCCGACATGAGCTGACTTTGTGCGCAGCCATTGTGTTTCCGAGCGATGCTTCAATCGGGCCTTGGGGCCATCGCCGGTCAGCTTTTTTCTGCCCTTCTATTTCCTAAGCTGTCGTTATCGTGACACTCCGTGATTCGCCACATGGAAGTACTTTAAAAAAATTTGACATAATCTTTTCAATGCAGGGCAATCCTTTGAACGCCTGAAGGGTGCCTGTAGGCGGCAAAAAGATTTGGTCGTTTTCACGATTATTTTTTCGAGAGATTTCTTCACCTTTTTTGAGACTTAGGGTATGTTTTATTACTACATTTGGCTGTTACATGGTATTTTTTATTTGATTAATGTTCAAAAATGGCGGAAGTATGGCACGGTCTTCTAAACTGCATTTTTTTAAAGTAGCGTGACGTATAGACGAACAATTAATCAACCGATTCCGATAAAAATTGATATAAATCTTAATATGAACATTTGGGGTCTAAAACATGACTCTGAATATTCTTGAAAATTAAAAACAAAGGCGTATTTTTTATTGAAAAATGTAGCCATTTTTTTCGGAAAGCGATTTGCAACATTTTTTACCTTTTCTTGGTTCATATTCTTCGTATGAATGTTAATAAGAGAAAGGGCTTTGTTGTTTTTTTTTTCAGATTAATCCCGCCGACGCTACGTGTCACGCCATCTGACAACATCAGTCGCAATCCGCTTAGCAGACCGTGCCATACCTCCGCCATTTTTAAAGATTAATAAAAAAAATACCATGTCCGAGCTAAAAGTAAAAATGAAACATCCCCTATGGGAAATTGATGAAGAAATGTTTCTTTAAAAATAAAAGATCATGAAAATCAGCCATTTTGGCTCGAATAAAGGTAACTCCCCCTTAAGAGCATCAGTTCGTTTCCCCCTTAAGAGCATCGTTCGTAGTCAAAGACAGCGGTGATGAAAGTGCACCAGAACATGATTCAGCCAATAGTTTCGCAAAGTCCGTGATGCGCCAGAAACATTCGAGGATGGCTCGACGAGACAAGCCCCTTGAAGTACGACACCCCGAGAGCTGATGAACAGCGGACGCTCGGCTAGCCACTCTGCCTCCAGCTGCAATTTGTGATTATCGGTTTAACGTTGTAGGTTTGACATCGCGTAATGTGCAGTGATACACAAGCCAATCTGTCGAGGCTGGCTGGAAGGGGTGAAGTGAACGGCGAGGGTGAAACATAATGGACATGCCCAGCAAGAATTGCACTGTATCGCACAATTCCCCGCGGCTCTCAGCGAGCCGTAACTCTAGGGGTTGATAGAAAAAAAAGGATCACAACGGGGTGAGAGACAATCGAAAACACGTTTCGTACGGCAGCTGGGCCAAAAGATATGGAAGACACACGGAAGTCTATGGAACATAGCGAAGACATAAGGAAGTCTATGGGAGATATGGAAGACAGCGAAGAAGTATATAGAAGATGTGGAAGACGCCGAAGCAGCCTATGAAAAATATGGAAGATGCCAATGAAGTCTATGGAAGATATCGAAGACACCAAAAAGGGCTATGGAAGATATGGAAGACATCAAAGAAGTCTATGCTCTCATAGACTTCTTTAGAAGTCTTCATGGAAGACTCCATAGTAGTCTATGCTTTCATAGACTTCTTTGGTGTCTTCCATATCTTCCATAGCCTTTTTTGGTATCTTCGATATCTTCCACAGACTTCTTTGGCATGTCCCATATCTTCCAAGGACTTCTACGGGAGACACCAAAGTACTCTATAAAAGACATGGAAGAAAGTAAAAACGTCTATGGAAGACATGGAAACAACCAAAGCGGTAGAAAAAATTGAACTTCGCTTACATGGAAGGCAACGAAAATTATTTTTTAATTATTCATATTTATTTTGACAGATCTCGGCTAGGTTAATCTTCCAACAATGTTCTAAGTTCCTTATTTATATATCTACGATCTGAGTATGCAAAGAAGACATTTGTAGAATAATGAAAACCAAGGAATAAATATATTACATTATCAATAACGTCATTAATAAACCCTTGCGTGAATCCTCCTGATTGAGGGTGACTTATGTCCAGTCGTCTCAAACATTTGGAAATATGCTGTTGGAACTACGACTGCGGTTATCATTCCGAAATGCGCCGTGGCTCTAGATTCTGACACGCCGAATATCAGCGAGCATTGGTCACGTGAATTCATCGGTGATGGTAGTCGCAGCAGTCTTGGTGGAGTTGGGAGAGAGAGAAAGAGAGAGAGAGAGAGAGAGAGAGAGAGAGAGAGAGAGAGAGAGAGAATAGGCTCAGGCGTTCGAGTGGGTCTTCGAGTTAGCAATGCAAACTAATCGCCACGGGGTCGTGGCATTGCTGGTCGTGGCGAGGATCTATTGAGAGAGAGGACAGGAGAGAGAGAGAGAGAGAGAGAGAGAGAGAGAGAGAGAGAGAGAGAGAGAGAGAGAGAGAGAGAGACTATCGTGGGTGCTTCGGTGATGCTGGTTCTGCTCTTGCCGCCAGCACCAAACAGTAGCCAGAGGGTGGGGCAGGAGGTAATGGGATAGCTCCGACCACAATACACCCTTCACCGAAGCGGAAGAGAAACAAGGGAACGGCATTACCCAGGGAAACGCGACGGGATATCCAAAGCGACCTCCAAGAACCAGCCACGCCGTACTACACTGTTCAGTGACGAACTATATCACTCTGTGGACGTAGCGGGTGTATTGCTGGAGTACAACCGTACACACCATCATGAATACGCATCAGTGTTGGTGAATAGTTGTACGGGGCAGGAATCGAAGTCGTACGGGAGAGTAAAGCTCGAAGCCACGGTACCAACTGTAAGGGTTGGCGCGGTGCTTCCATTGGGCTAGCATCGTATGTCCCTGACTCGGATACAATAATCGCCACGCTATGTCTACTCTCTGTGTACAGAGAGGAATACCCGGTAAGTTTAGCGAGCGAGGGGGCCCTCTCTGTAGCTTGTAACGACGATCGCCAATAGATCGTCGTACGGTATAGGCCCAATGACAATCTCTGCATTACGACGCATTACGTATCTATGTAACTGATACTGGACTATCCGGAAGGGTCATTGGTGTCTGCCGATCATGCTCAGCCCCCGACCACCTCTCCTCGACCGCTTTCGTGCCCATGGTACATGGACATTAACGCGGTACACGGTGTTCCCAACACGGGCGTCATCAACGTTGCACCGTTCGGGATCCCAGCATCACCGAGTCCTTCCGTTCCCTGTTCATCCTAGGACTTTGGTAACGATGACCGCACCACTGGCAAAAACCTCAATGCGCCGTTGCAGCCGTGTAGCAACTCTTCGTAAGAGATTCACGTGGAGATTTTTCGGAAAAATGAGGACACGCAGCGTTTTGATCGGTCAGAGGGATTTTGAAATTCTGCTGCTTGTCTCGTGCGTCATCCTGGATCTGCGTCAAGCCTGGATATCGTAATTTCCCGGGTGGCAGACTTCCTCTCCTTTCAGCCTTTTGACATCAGCGCTTCGTACTTCGCGATGCTTCCAACAATGGCCACAAAGCCTCGATCACCATCTATCCTCCAAGGATGATCGTTGGATGTACGAGCGGAGCAAGTATCGAGGATGGCTACGATCCCTGATGAGTAGTGACCACATGCCTGTGCTATCCTACCAGCGACGCATCTCCGAACTTAGGCTTAACCTTCCCCATTCCTAGTCATTCCACCCCTTTCCCTTCCATCTTCCCTTTCTCTCATTCTCTATCTCTATTCTGCCTGTACCGCGTATCGTCTAGTCGTATCGAATCGGCTACGAGGGTTTCAGTCACCCGGCCAGGACTCCGGTCAAACACCAGCCCGCCCGCTCTGCAGACCAGGTTACAGATGACGTTTTCCTATTGCAGCAACGATTCTCAACCACCAACCCCCGGTGATTCGGCTTACGATGCAGTTACCAGGTCGTTACCATGTTGATGACCGACCACTCGTCTCGAGAGCCTACATGCCTGGCCAGGCTCCCACACCCCGTCAACCTGGCACCGTCTCAACCCTCGGCTTGGTAAGCGGGATACCGGAAACGAAACTTCGGAATTCAAGTGGAATCTTCCAGCCTGCGAATATGGGGTACTTCCACCTTTCGCTTGTACCTTCAGCGCGGAAGTCCGGTTGCCTTGGCATTGGATAGACAGGCATTGTCTCGCTGCACAGTCGGGAGGGGAAGGGCTGGGTTGTTGTTTTTTTGTTGGGCCTAGGAGAAGAATCACCGATTACGCAGTGCAAATAGAAAGCCAAGGGGAGGGTGAATACAGTGAAAGGGGTGAAGCGGAGAGAGGGAGACTTCTAAGCCCAGGCGACTTCTGCACGTTGCAGATAAAACAGAGCGAGCAGTCGAGCAGGTTAAATGCATCCGAGTGGCCAGTGGCCAACGTTGTGTAGTGGCCTCCGACACCAGGGAGAACCTCTTAAATCACGAGTAATCATTTCTGGCCACTCGTGCCGTTCGGACCCCCACGGGATCAGGCATCCCTCGTCTCGCTGCTCACTACTCGCCAAACCCTCACAACCCCTCCCCCCTTGCCACTGCGAGCTTGGTTACCGCCGATATACTGACCATAGAGTCGGGTCGTGCTCACTCGACTCTCCTCCCTATCCTTACGCGCCCACCGCACAGTCTTCCAATCCTCCAGGCCCTTTTCTTCTTCCTGTAAGAAAATATTTTCTCTCTCCGCAAGACGTGTATTATCGAGGATCTAATTTATTGCCCGGGAGAACGTAACCGTTTATTTACGGTATAAATAAGTAGCTTGAACTTCGCGAAACAGCAATCTTTCGGATGTACGCGTTGTCCGGCTCCTGGCTACACTAAATTTCACCGCTTGCCATACGACGGCGGTACGCCCCTCGCTGGCGTCTCCTGATAACATCACCTGACCATCCCACAACCCCTGTAACGTTTGAATAAGAGACTCCACCGATGAATCTCCATGGCGAGCTTTTCGCCACCAGCCGTCAAAAGGGAAAATCTCCCGGATGGGCATTGCCGCCAATCAAGTCCTGGAGGTGTCTCATATGGTTTGGGTCAATTGTTGCCGTTTTTTTTTTTCTCTTCGTTGAGACGACTCCTGTCGTGGCATTTCTCTTACACGAATTACGAGATAAGCGACACTGAGACACTTTGGCATTTGTGACACGAACGAGTGCAGAGGCCTGGCAAATGATTTCGGGGTAAAAAGAAACGGAGCGTTCTTCCGGGGATTAAGAGATCGAGGGGTAGGTCTCTATCTCTTCGGACAACGATGGGGGTGGTGACGACCGAACCGGAACACCAGGAGGCGTTGCAATCGTCACGGACGAAAGTTTCACCGTGTTTGGGATCGATGTAATTTGCGCGGGAAATCACGGCCTTCCATCACTCTGACTAATCCGGTTCGTTACGACCAAGGGGCTTTCTCCATCACCAGCCACCCCGACCACTTGGTCCATTCGCCCGCGTCATTTTTCCTTTCTCCTGGATCTTCCTCGACGCAGAATCTTTGGCTTATTTTTTACTCGTCCGTGAAACAATAAAGAAGTTACTTTTGGGTTATTACCCGCAGGGGATTAAGGGGTCTTCTCACTTTAGACGCTAAAACGGCTATTTTCGCGAATTTTTTTGACAGGTTTATTTTATAGATATTGATATAAAAGTCGTTACACTTAAAGGGTTAGGCCACAGTAACGGGTATAAAATCATGTGCGAATTTGATATTTTTTTTCGTATGAAAAAGTGATCCACTCATGAAATTAATTACACATCTATTTAGTATGAATATCAAGCTGTTAGAAAATGTTTATATTTTTTTTCGATGTACAAAATGGCCGAATAGTAATATTTTCTTGTTTTATCTTTCTTTACGTGACATTTACCATCCACAATTTTTAACTTAGAACAAAAAACAAAAATTCTCGTCAATTTACATTAGAATACCTAGAGAGGTACGTACGGAATTTAGAAAATATTGTTATATTCAAAAATTGTAGGTATTTAAATTGAGTCGTAGGTATTTGAATGAATTTTCAGTGAAAAATTTGGTATAAAAGTGCTAATAAAATGAAAAGTTTACGATTAATCAGAAATTCCGTACGTACTTCTCTGCGAAATGCAGCTGGGAACATAACTTTTAAATTTGATGTAAATCGAGTGAAAATTGTTGAAGTTATTTGTCACGCCAATTGAAAAAAAGCTGTTTCGAGAAAAATGCGTTTGAAGTTTTAGGTACTCTATGGCCGTGCTAGAGGTGGGGTCACGTTATACGCTCAAAGTCGGTGAAAAAAAATGTTCTTGCTATAAATCGAAGAGTAACTTATTCTTATGATGATAAAGCTCCGTTTTGGCGAAAAAAATCGATTTTTTGAAAATTCTACTGTGGCCTTACCCCTTAATAAATACACTTTCGATATACATTTTAAAAAAATTATTTATTCAAGTCACTATTTATAGACGAACATGGTAATTAAAAAAATGTCTTAAAAAATTGTAGGTCGGCGCTGTTGGTGAAATCTTGGAGATGGATCATCAGAAACAAAAAAATCAAACGGTTTTAGATTCAGTATGTTAATGACTATAGCGCATATCCTACGATGTTTTATATATGCAAAAATAACACAATGGCGGACATTTTTCGAAAAAAAAAGAACAAAAAAAACGTGTTTTTCTACCGGTTTTGGCAAAAAAAATAGTAAATATCAAAATTAAAAATAAGACCCTTAACATGGCGCTATAGCTATAGTTGTAAAGAATATGTAGTTAACATTTCATAAGAATCGGTTCTATAGTTTCGAAGATTTTATCAACAAGCCGTCGAAAGACGTTGTTTTGAGAAAAATGCGTTTAAAGTTTGTTTGGGTTACATAAAAACATTAAAAAAATTTCAATGTATTTCGAAAGTGTATTTATCAAATGTAACAACTTTTATATCAATATCTATAATATAAACCTATAAAAAAAATGCATGAAAACAGCCTTTTTTAGCGTCTAAAGTGAGAAGACCCCTTAAGTTCGACAAGGCTGCGCGAGAGGATCGACGTGGAATCCCAAGCATCTGGGAATTCAGCGTGTAAACGGTTTGAAGTATAAATCGCACGTGCAATTTGGTGGTTATAGTATTTCGGTGTCCTGAATAAAATATATGCGCGGTGCTGTATCCGAGATAGGGGTGCGTTTCGCCTCGGCGCTCTCGGCTGAATCAGCCCGGCAACCTTGCACACAGAGTACGTACCGTACACTCTCGAGGAGTAGTGTATCCTTCTCAAACGAGGCTCCATCATACGTAATAGGCGCTCGGATATCTATACTTGTATACGTGTATGGGGAACTTGGTGCTGCAGTACGTACACATGTTTATACAACGGCTCATGTATATTTCGTTGGTCGTTAACGATGATTGCGTGCTCTAAACCACCAGAAGCCACCCCCAAAAGTAACCTGGTGCGATCACATCAGTGAATCATAGCTGGCAATTTATACTTCGACTCGATGCAAAAAAAAAACAAATATGCATTATCCGTGGAACGGCATGATTAATTTTGTTTATTTTTTCGTCGTTTTAGAATAATAATTGATAATTCAATCTATATTTTTTCGCCATCAAAAATGTTTCCAGAATCGCGTCGACGGATCTGCTTGGAGCCCAGAAAACCAGTCGATTTTCGAAAAAAATGTTACCGTGACTTTATTGACATAAGGTCGGAATTTTACACACAATTAAGGGGCCGGGTTGAAATTCCGCACTTTGAATGATCAGAACGCTCAAAACTTCGAAAATATACACCCCGAAAGATCAAAACTCCGAAAGAATTTTACACGAAAGACCAAAACTCCGAAAATCTTAACACCGTCAGAATAATTCGGCTATGGAGGATTGAGAATTTTCAAAATTTTCAATAAATCGACGAATTATTTCAATACTTTTTTATTTATTAAGAAGTAATTTTACGTCAATTTTGAAATTTTTCTAGACAATGTTATACGTTTTACATCATTTACAGTCAACTGTGTAGACTTTTGCTGAGATAATCTTGACGAACCTTGTAATTAGGAATTTTAAACCATCGCCGCATTCAAAGTTCGGAATTTCGACCCGGCCCTCATGTCAAGATCATGCCAGCGAAAGTCTACACAGTTGGTTGTAAATTATATAGAACGTATAACATTGTCTAAACGAAATTAAAAAATGACGCAAAATGACTTCTTAAGAAAAAAAAATTCTTGAAATAATTCGTCGATTTATTGCAAATTTTGAAACTTAAAACTTCCATAGCCGAATTATTTTGACGGTGGTAAGATTTTCGGAGTTTTGGTCGTTTGTGTAAAATTCTTTCGGAGTTTTGATCTTTCGGGGTACTATTTTTTCGGAGTTTTGAGCGTTCTGACCATTCAAATTTTGGAATTTCAACCCGGCCCCGTTTTGAATTTCGGAACATTGAAATTAGGATTTTTAAACCGTCGGAGCATTCAAAGTTCGGAATTTCCACTTAATGTATAGTCTTTAGAAGGTTAAGTTTTTTTATTGCACAAAATTGACAAACAATCCAGTTATTATTATTCGAACAAACTACCACCTCGGCTGCATGGCCAATTGGTGTAGCTCGGAAGGCTCCAAGGGTTTCTCTATCTAGAGATGCCACTAACAATTATTCGTACTGCCTAATAAAAGTCTACATATTTTCATTCTTCCAAAGCAATATCATTTCAATCAGAGATTTATTCAAAAAAAAAAATGTAGTAAGTGCAGTGCATAGGAATTATGCAAATCCGCGGAATAGAGCGCAGCGTCTGTGCATAAACATTTTCCGGCCGTCGGTTCATTGATTTCAAAAAGCACGAGGAGAGAAAAAAGACGACAAAAAAAGTTGAGCACCAAAGCGCAGCAGCGCACTCAACTTTGAGTGTTTTAATTGAAGTGCTGGCGGGTTTTGCGATGAAAAATCGGAGAAAGTAGACCAAAAAAAACAGCAAAAAAATCAAAATGAATGACTGGAGCAACGGAAAATGAGCGTGAATGTCCTGGCTGATCTCGATGAGAATACGCACGAGCCAGACGTTGTATCAACGCGAGGCCAGCCCGCGAAACATCACTGGCGTGTATCAATCCTCACGGTATGCGGGCTGCTCCATCCCGATGATTGGCCTTTTTTTAATACTACATCAGGCTAATGGATCCATTCCGCAATCCGATCGCGAATGGTGCTTCGGTGTAGAGAAAGAGAGAGAGAGGGAGAGAGAGAGAGAGAGAGAGAGAGAGAGAGAGAGAGAGAAGGAGAGAGGGGTGGAGGGGGTTAAAAAAGTCAGTGAGCCAAAGTACGAGAGGGAAAAAGGTACGTTTTCAGTTAGGATGGCGGAGTAAAGAACCCTTAGCTCTCCCCCTCTCACTCTCTCTCTCTCTCTCTCTCTCTCTCTCTCTCTCTCTCTCTCTCTCTCTCTCTCCTTTTCTCTGTCTACATATATATATATATATATATATATATATATATATATATATATATATATATATATATATATATTAGGGTGGCCGTTATTTTGGCTCCGGTAAAAAAAATTAACGTCTAGCAAAAAAAACTAATCAAGATGTGAAAAAAAATCTGCGTAAAATTTAGACGCGCTGGGATAAAGAGAACACGTGCCACCGAGCAGTTTAATTTTCAAAAATACATTCATTTTTTTATGCCCGGACTAAAATATTCATTAGTCTCATAATAATAATTTACAAATCTGGAATTGGGTACATTGATTATACATATTAAGAGGTACAAAATATATTGTTTACTGATTTTTTTCCATCAATTATCTACAGTCGCGAGTAGATTGAAAAATTAATAGAAAATTTGAAAACGGATGTGGCGGTTTGGCCACATTGTGGCGGGAAATCGAAGCAGTGAATTAATTATCGGGGCGGATTTTTTATGCGAATAATAATATAATAATCGAGTATTGAATGCTTCAAAATGATATTTTTTTTCTTGAGCCTGCGAGAAGATTTTCCAACTGTAGTGGCGATAATACAAAATATAGTGCAGACAAATAGTTCGAAATTTGGTCGTGGCGCTTCGTCCGTTCATTTTTACCACCCGAGCATTACCGACCGAGTTGGTATGCCATTGTTGGACATAGAATAAAAATAAAACACGTGTGTGAAATCTTTACGTTTCTGCAAATTTATTTCGATTTCACGATCCGGTTCCAAACGGTATCAGGTTTTCCAGACAGACTTTACTTTTCTGCTCGATGAAGACATTGATTTCTTTATTAGTCCCGAATCTATGGCGTTTCTTGAACGATTTAAAATTGATTATACTTTTTTCGACACCGATGTATATGTTTGAACTCGAACGAGATTTATCAAATGGGCGCGCAATTGATAAAAAAAATAAGAGTCTGTAATGATATAGCGGAGCGAGGTATCAAATTTATCACCGATTATAACAATAGATTGACTTATGATGAAGACAAAAAAATTTGTTCTTCAAGTTGGCGCCGAATATAAATAAAAAAATTCTGAACGTAAACAAATGTACTCTACGTCAATCATTTGACAAATGAACTGCTATTACTTATGTAATATTTCATGTAAAGCTACGAATTTGCGGTACGTGATTGATGGGAAAAAATCAGTAAATAATATATTTTGTAACTCTTAATATGTATAATCAATGTACCCAATTCCAGATTTTTAAATTAATATTATGAGACTAATAAATATTTCCGTGCGGCCATTAAAAAAATGCTTGTGTTTTAGAAAATTAAACTGCTCGGTGGCACGTGTTCTCCTTATCCCAGCGCGTCCAAATTTTACACAGATTTTTTTTTTTCATATCTTGATTAGTTTTTTTTCTAGACGTTAACATTTTTTTACCTAAGCCAAAATAACGGCCACCCTAATATATATGTGTGTATGTGTGTGTGCGCGCGTGTGCGTGCGTGCGTGCGTGTGTGCGTGTGTGTGCGTGTGTGCGTGTGCGTGTGTGTGTGTGTGTGTGTGTGTGTGCGTGCGTGCGTGCGTGCGTGCGTGCGTGCGTGCGTGCGTGTGTGTGTGTGTGTGTGTGTGTGTGTGTGTGTGTGTGTGTGTGTGTGTGTGTGTGTGTGTGTGTGTGTGTGTGTGTGTGTGTGTGTGTGTGTGTGTGTGTGTGTGTGTGTGTGTGTGACATATATACATGAGGACAAGTGATTTTGAAGACATTCGACTTCAAGGACCATTCTTATAGCACACTCAACTTATGGGGAGATATGCACCTAGATGGTTTAGGTCGAGGATTTAGAAGCTATGAACATTTCGTCGACCGTAGAAGACCTACACTATGGGCCTGGTATCGATGATTCTATGTATGTTGACAAATTTCATGATTTATTCATTCCAAAATTATTCAAACGCGTTTTTCTCAAAACCACGTTTTTCAAATCGGTACCCAACATTTCTGGAAACCCAATGAACCGATTGCCTTGAGGTTTTTCGTGGTTATTCTATACACCATTATCTAGTACTTGTCATAGGATTTTTTTTCCGTTACTTAGTTTTTGTTTTACAGGCAAAATAATAACTAATTTTTGGCCCAAAAATCACTATTTATGTTCAAACGTCGGCCATTTTCTCATAAATCGATATTTTCAAAATCGGCTCCAACAAGTACTAGATTATAGTATCTAATTTAATAATCTTTTTGGTTTTCTTTTCAGATGATGTTTGAAGAAACGCCAGTGGGTACCGTATTCGCAGATCTTTTACGACGCTCCAAGGATCATACAATATCCTTGTATAATATTGATATTTTTAAATAGAGAAAATTAAACATATTTTTGAATGTATATACTTTTAGATAATTAAAACCCTAATCCGAAATTTCAAATAATTTTCCTTGAAAAAATTCACAAACATGACCGTTTTTCCGGCTGCTAGGTGTATATCTCCCCTTAATGTAAATCAAAATGGCTTTTAAACCATCCTTAAATAAATGTAAATATATTTATGAAAATTTAATTTCAGGAACCGTCCTCAAAACAGTGAGAAAGTGGTACTCTGCTGAAATGCTGGTACTCAATATTACCCATATATGTAATTAATAACATTATGAAATAATTATTACATCAACTATTGATTACAGTATGAATACTATAAATAACATTGTGTAAATCAAAATGGCTTCAAAACCACCCTTAGATGAATGTAAACATAGTTACATGAGCTTAGTTTCAAGGACCGTCCTCAAAATGCTCAGATGTGCTGGTAGTCAATATTACGCATATACAACGGATTGACAATATCCTTTTCCCATATACATACATACATACATACATACATACATACATACATACATACATACATACATATATATATATATATATATATATATATATATATATATATATATATATACGCATATATGTGTGTAAATATATGTACGTATATATAAATAATTTTTAAATAAGCAGAAAGTCGGATGGAACGGACGGTTCGGTATTGTAATTAAGCTAATAGCTCCGTTAACTCTAGCCACGTCTGATGTGGTCTGCACTCGAGTCAGTTCCGCGATCTCACCGGCCCCTGAACTCTTTTCCCTCCGTGCGGCCAAGAGGAAGAAAAAAAAAGATTGAAAGAAAAACGGGCGAAAAAAAATGAAATAAAACAAGAACGGTAAGAATAAAAGAGTAAAGGCGTTCTATAGATGTTCACGGAGCGGTTGATCAAACCAACTTTTCCTACCTACTTATTAATATTACCTTCGGACTTGCGGGCAACATCGCGGCAGGCCGCTAAAGCGTCTCCCGAACAACCCTCGTCCTGCCTCGCGCGCGGGCCTTCGAAAACGGCTCCAGCGCCCTCTCCGCCCCGGCCAAATGTGGTCCCATCTACTCGAACCGTTCTCTGTATACTTTTCGGCACTCGGTTGCGGATTTCAAAAGCCAGCGGGTAAAGTCCTGGGATTCGAGGGGGCGCTGAAATAAAAACGAGGAACGGCAAGAGGTACGGGGCAGAGAGGGGAGAAACGGGCAATGTTTGTCTTGGCTCCCGCAACGAATCTTGCATAACCGCGAATCCTTTTGCCTGTCCACGTTACTTACTTACTTTCTCTCTCTCTCTCCCTCCCTCTCTCTCTCGCTCTCTCTCTCTCTTCCTCCCTCCCTCTCCCCCTTTCCCGAATACGAGAGAAATCTAAACGAGAGCAGGAAAAGTAGGAAAAGTATCAGAAGAAAAAGAAAAGGAAGAAGCCCATCCATCTCAGGATAGGACCATCTTCGCTCCTCAAAGTACCATGAAGTACCAGGCAAAACTTCGTCCCACCGGTGTATCAACCCTTGCACCCACACACACACACACACACACACACACACACACACACATATATATATATATCTACACACACACACACGCACATATAAGGGAAATATTAATAATGATAATGGTCAGGCTGGGCGCACGGGTTTGTTGGGAGACGAATTCGTCAAAGACAGCCCGCGAACTCGGATGTTTGTTCAATTTATCAGAGTGGACTCTTTCTGTCTCTCTCCCTTCCCTTAATTTCACCTCGTTTATAAACTATCCGTTATAAGTTTGCGAATGCAAAAAAAAAATCCTGTTCCTCGAATATCGTTCTTCCTGGAGTTTTGGCCGCGAGCTTTCGGAAAAGGGCGTCGGAATCTCGGAAAAACGAGTTTTGAGGAAAAGTCATACTACCCCGGTGCGTAGGAGAGAAGTAGAAGAGGAGTATGTTGCTCGGACGAGAGTATGGGAAGGGAGCGCGGACTTATCATAGATTTTCCTCTTACATGGGTGTATATATATATATATATATATATATGTATATATATGTATATATATGTGTACACACACACACACACACACACACACACACACACACACACACGCGCGCGCGCGCGCGCGCGCGCGCGCGCGCACGCACGTACATGTGTGTGTGTGTGTGTTTAGAAGTGCGGACCAGGGCCGGATTAGCATGTCTGAGATAGAGGGAGCTAGGCGCGGCTATCAATTTCAATATCCTCTCAATAAATATCCGTTTGGTGAGGCTCCGCGTACGAGAGACCCATTCCCTTCTCTCTCTCTCTCTCTCTCTCTCTCTCTCTCTCTCTCTCTCTCTCTCTCTCTCTCTCTCTCCCGCTCTCTCTCTCGTTTTTCCATCGAAGGAGCCTTGAGCTTTCGGAAAGTCAGTCGATTTTCTCGCGCATCAATACTTTCGTCTTTTCTCTCCCCTTTAACCCCGTTTCACGAAGCGCCCGGGTCTATTCCGCCGTTCTTCTCCTATCTCCTAGATCCGAAAGATTCGAAAAGAATCTCGTCGTTCCAGTGTTCCATTGTGCCCACGGCTCTGCGAATCCTCATGGAAAAACGAATAGACGAGAGAACTGCTACGTCGAAGTACGTCGATTTCATCCTAGGCGAGACGGGTGCGCCATGTATCAGAGGAACGTACTCGAGTTCACATACGAATTTTCCTACTCATGTGTGTGTGTGTGTGTGTGTGTGTGTGTGTGTGTGTGTGTGTGTGTGCATAGAATATTGATATACAAGAATTAAATTTACATCCCAAAATTATATTAAGGGATGTTCAACTTTGGAGCCACGAATTATATTAAGGGATGTCCACTTTGGAGCCACGAAAAAGGCTATTTTCGCGATCTTTTTTGAGGATTTTATAAAATATGTGAATATAAAAGTTATTGGGTTTGATGAATAAAGTCTTGAAATACATTTTTTTTTAATTTATTCATTTTTATTCACTTTTAAGTACAAAAACTATAGTTTAACGTAACGCCTCAAAAATAGGTGGGCTAGGTGGCTCCATGACAACTCGGCAGCGGCTCGTCTGAAACAAAAAAATTAAAGTCCATTACATTCAGTATGACACTGGCTACAAAATGACCCTCGGGCATAAAGTTTTATCAAAAAATTAAAAAATGGCAGATGAAAAACGAAAAAAGTAAAAAAACGAGTTTTTTTCGTAGTTTTTCGCAAAAAAAAGAGTATAAATCAAAATTTTAAAAGCATCGAGGGTCATCTTGTTGCGAAGCAGGTTTACAATATGTGGTTCAAATTTCAAGAGAATCGGTTTATTAGTTTTAGAGACACGATGGAGCTAGATTTTGAAAACGTTGTTTCGAGAAAAACGGGTTTGAAGTTTATACTATGAAAAACTCTTACCTAAACTCAGTCGGCAATTCCTGCACCGTACAAAATCCCTTCTGATTGCTCATCATCGTCGATTTCTTCGGGTCTTGCTTGCTTTCGATTTTTTGAAATTTTCAAAGTGGTCTTGTCCCTTAAATGTCCATGCGTTGATTGTTTTCCACACATATTCAATTACGCATTAATCGTGAATATAAGTTATTGCAAAAAGGTGTAAACTCATAGTTGCTATGAATGAAAGTTATACAGCTTACGAATTATTTTTCATGTAAATATACTAACATTAATATTAAGCATTTATCAATTGGATGATCCATTTGTTAATAAAAATGACTTCTGCACGCTTTTTTTCAAGAGAAAAATGAGGTTTTTCCTGGAGATGCTGTCATTTTTCGTATTTTCCGAAATTTCGAAAAGTGGATCGTGAACCCATAGCCAGCTGGATATATTTAAATAATGTTTTGTTTTATTGTCGTTTCAGATTATATTTGAGCCTGGTAGAGAACCCGCCATTTCGGGCCTCGCCACTGGAGGACTGCAACGCCAACTGCAGCACCACGAACACATTGAGATATATTCTTCCGAAAAAATTACATCGTAACTACAAACATATTCACAACATGCTGAAAAAAATTCATTTATTCCAACGAATGTGTTACTAGAAAAAAAATCATCATTGTGACCCTTTAAATTCGGCTGCCAGAGTGAGATACCTCGTTAATTTATATCAATTTTTGTAATTATGAGATGCTGTAATATTGTTTTACATTTCTGACGTAACATGTAAACTCGTGATGATAAATATTTATCGAATTTATAATACACGTAGGTGTGGTCTTCTTGGATGGGTATAATATTCCTGAAGGGTCGCGATCCTTCGAGAAAGATAAAACGATCGATGGAAAGTGTATATGTAGGAAAAATGGCGTTCGATGTACAAGTAACGGTGGGGGGGAGGGAAAGCGGGGG
>OZ023321.1:20105955-20135955 GCA_964007375.1 Ophion obscuratus | reverse complement strand
GCCAATGCGAAACAAATTGAGAGGGATGGGAAGGGGTTCAACAGCTGGAAAAGCAGAACTTATAAAAATTCAATTAACTCAGCAGTTTTAATTAATTTTCGTATTTATATGGAGCGATAAAACGATCCCTTCGAGATTTTCATGAATTACAGTGCAACTGATCACGTTTACCATTTCGTTTTCTCGCTCTCTTTGGCCTGTTCGCGTTGTATGGCTTTGAGAGGACAATCCAGAGATTCATTCTCGCAACTGGAATTTTATTAACGCTTGAGCTAATATCGTTACCAATTTTTTTATTTTTGCCGAAATATTATTATCGTACGTATCAAAAATATTCAAATTCCAAAAGAACTTCTTAAAATGTAATATCAAATAGTACAAGAAAAAAGGATGGGGAACTTGAACGACAGGTTAAGGGGAAATCCCTCTATGGAAAGTTCAAATAATCGTTTTTTTTTTTTGCATTTTGCTTTAGTGTGTACTTTCAAGAATATTTTAAGACCCACCGAACCCTGAAATTCTCAAAATTTACGAAGTTACACCTATTTTTGTGGAACAGTGTGTGTTGGGTTTGCCGTGATTCGTCGAGCCGGTTACCTGAGGCAGTTATACACAAACGAACCGTTTATTCTATTGGCCCCTAGGGTGGGGTTGACATACAACAGGGGTTGGAATGAATTTTGTGAATTAGGTGTGCAACACGATCTTGATGATGAGGAAGGACATTTATATGGTGGCGGAATCGCTGACTAGCGGTAAAACGACAATATTCCACAAGATTGTGTCAAATATGTGCCAAAACTTTGAATGCGATTATCTCGAAACTACATATCTTGACACGGCGGGATTGATATCTTGAGTAACTTTCACACTATTGACTCGTTCTTGGGTGAGATAGCGCGCGGAGGTGCACGGAGCAATTTACAGAAGAATTGAAAAAAGGCAAAAATACATTTTTTGGCAATAATTTAATACTATACTGGACTATGTCGTTTTCAATGATTGCTAAATGGTTAATTTACTTTTTTTTCACTTCTTTTGCTTCACCGAAAAAGATGATAAGAGTTACAAAATCGTAATATACATAAACATCAAGCAATTTCATAATAAACATAATGTTTGTTTAAATAAATAAATAAAGAACATCGACTTTGCACGTTAGTTACAGCCTGAAAAAATGCACATACAACATATTTTAGGCGCGCAAAGTGAAGATAAATATCAGTAAAAAAATGCTAGTTTGCCGTACTTATATGACGTTACATAATCTAGACTTTTGGCCAGGTTTTTTAGACATTTGACATTGACTTGAATTTGCACAGTTGGCGTTCAAACGGTAGTCATTTTCGGTTCACGATCGCATTTTTAAATTGGATGAACCATTTGTTAATAACAATGACTTCAGCACACTGTTTTTCAAGAGACGAATGAGGTTTTCCTTGGAGAAGCTGTCATTTTTCGTACTTTTCGAAATTTCGAAAAGTGAATCGTGAACCCATAGCTAAGGTAAGTGTCCCAATTATTGAACGGCTAAGGATCTGGGAGATTGAATTCGGTGAGAAAAAAATATAAAATCAAGAAAAAAACATCGCTTTCATGTTCAAATGATACTTTGACATTTTTACTTTCGAAAAATCACCTTTTAAATTATTTTTAAATGATTTCAAATGAAAAAAAAAGAATAACAATGTGAAGCAAGCAAATGTCCCAATTATTGAATACTTGAAGCGCCTATGTCCCTAATATTGAACAGACATGTCCCAGTTATTGAACACTCTCGAGAATTCTTTTTCCGTTCTGAAAATATTATTTTGGGTACAATATTAAGAAATAAAAGCAAAATAAAACCCTTAAATAATCTTTTATTAATCGTGTAGAAATACAAAAATATATATTTAATCTCTTTTGACAGGTTTTTGGTTCATTCTCATTTGGTTTATGTTTGCTTTTCAACTCGAACTTTATTTTATTTTTATTTTCAGCTTCCTCGTTTTTATGTTCTGCTTTTGTTTGATTTTGTCGCAGCTTGGCTCCCTGAGATATCGGAGAGCAAAAAATATTGAACATTACATTCGTATTTTTAGGTTACATTTAGGTTATATTCTGTTTTTACTTTTCTTTTTATGTTTATTGCACGAAAATACAAATAAAAAATATATATGACGATCTTAGAGTTATTATTAAAAGAATAAAGGTAAGTTTATTCAGGAACTTACAGTTTTTGTTTGAATAAATCCGATTCACACGATCTGTCACACGTTAACTGTCTCGATGTTTTGATGGGTTTAATGACGCCATCCTGGAGAATTCGAGTGTTCAATAATTGGGACACACTGCATTTTGTATGTCCCAATGATCGAACACGGTATTTTTCTAGAAATAATTCATTAATTTTTTTTTAAATTATTATTTGTAAGAAATTTTCTGAGGAACCTGAAACGCCTTTACTTTTTGAGATGCGACAGTTTTTGAATTTTTTATGCCCTTACGCATGAAGCGGCTTAGCAAAAACGATAAGCAGTTACCACGAGACGTCAAATCGGGTCACCGTTGCTCATTAAATAATTTTTTTCTCTATGAGTTAAAGCTTTTTTTGCACAAGTAACGTAACATTTCTATAGCTAAACGTTCCATATATGTAATGAAATTTTTATAAATAAGTAAATGCATGCAGGTGAATGAGAAATAATAATAATACAAAATAGTGTTCAATAATTGGGACATTTACCTTAGTTGGATATATTTGAAGAAAAAATTATTTGTTTTCCTTTCAGATTACATTTCAGCCTGATAGAGGTCCCGCCTCGTCGCTGGAGGACTGCAACGCCAACTTCAGCACCACGAATACTTTGAAAGATTTTCTTCCGAAAAAATTACATTGTAACCACAAACATGTGTACAACATGCTGGTAAAAAAATAATTAATTCCAACCAATGGGTTACTAGAAAAAAAATCATCATTCTGACCCTACAAATTGGGCTTCAGAGAGGGATGCCCCGTTAAGAATAACGGAGACGACAGGAAGAAGCGGATTGCTCTATGGGGTAGAAATGTGGGGGTGGAAAAGGAGAGAGAGAATTGACAGAATGCAGGCCAGATACACCAAAATGGCTATGGGTTTGAGAAGGAACAGACTGGACTACACATGGAAAATGGCATCAGGGTGCAAGGGATTAGAGGTCCCAATGAAAAAAAGAGCTGCAGAATATGTAGGGAAAATATTGAAAATGGGAGAGGCGAGATTGCCGAAGAAATGTCTGATGGAAGAAGCAAGAAAGATGCAAAATGGAAACCCGACTAAGTGGGAAAAGGGAGTAGAAGATTCTATGAATCAGGCGGTAGAGGGACAAATAGAAGGCGCACTAACAAGAATCAGCCCTCTGGTGTCGTCCTTCGATTTTGTTGAAAGTCATTTATTAGGGTGGCCCCAATTTGAGCTCTTTTTTCCCTTTTCTCACCATCCAATTATCTTCTTTAAAGAAAAAAAAAATTGTCGCGAAATCTACTAGGGGTCAACAAATATTTAGAGGTCGCTCAAGCCTCCCAAAAATGCAAGTTTTTATTGAAAAAACGATTTTACTCGTTCACTTCTCATTTATGAATTTTACGTTTTATAATTTTTAAATTAAGCTCGCGAAAGCTCTAGCCGGCCAATGAATACTCAGTGGTCGCTGAAAAGCTTCGAAATGTCCAATTGTCACGTTTTTTTTCTCTTCTCACTCATAAATTTAACAATTTGGAAAATTTTCAAAACAATTAATCCTTTTTTTCTTCAGAAACGGATTTTTCAAATTTACCTCACATTTCTAACCGAATAAAACGAGGGACCTATGCATTTGTTTGCGGACAAGAGCTTAAAATAATTATTTTGTGAGAACAAAGATTATAATTCTTGGGTTAGTAGTGTGAGGCAACTTTAAAAAATCTGTTTCTGAAGAAAAACGATGAATTGTTTAAAGAATTTTATAAAGGGTCAAATTTATGAGTGAGATGGAGAAAAAAAAATTACTAAATATTCTTTGACAGGCTGGAGCTTTCGCGAGGTCAATTTAAAAATCATTAAGCGTAAAATTCATGGGTTAGAAGTAAGCGAAGAAAAAAATCGATTTTTTAATGAAACTTTGAATTTTTGGGAGGCTTGAGCGACCTCTCAATATTTTTTGACCGCTCGCAGATTTCGTGACAACTTTTTTTTTTCTCTTTAAAGAAGGTAATGATATGGTGAGAAAAAGGGGAAAAAATAGAGCTCAAATTTGGGCCATTCAATGCCACATAACATATATATGTTGTGAAACATTGAAAACTAAGCGACACATATTTTTTTATCGGCCGAAAAACGGTTTTAAGGGGTGAAACCAGACCTCGAATAGGGGTGACATTTTCGAATAGGGGTGAAAATTTGCCGATTTGGCCGATTTGAAAAACATAGAGATAAACGCGTTCAAAGTTTCGATACCGTTAGGTGAGCTTTGCGCTCCGCTTATTTATAATTTCTATTACTCTGCTAAGTTTTGAAATATCAATAAACGGTTTTCACGAGCGTATTAAGAAAGGTCTAAGGAATAATAAAATGAAAAAAAAAAAATCGATTTTATCAAATTTCTAGACCAGACAACTACCTTAAATAAGCTTTTGAAACACATCGGTAAGGCCTTATATACGCGATTCCACCGATTTTCGAAGATACTTTTCTAGACGCGGTTAAAAAAATGACGCATATATTGACAACATTTTTTTCATAGATCATTTATGCGCATGGTTAAGTATGTGTAAAAAATCAGAAATATTGACAAATGGCGGAGATAGAACATAATAAGCAATGTATTTTTTTTTGCGCGCGCGTTGTTGGTGAAAGTTTTCGGCATGGATGTGGGTGTCTGAAAAAATGAACATATTTATAATTGCATAATGAATGTATCTTCAGTGTGAAAAAATTATTACAATAAAACATTTTAACTTAACATTTTTTTACTCAATTTTCTGTCGGTATTTTATTTTTTATATTTTTTTGTGTCAATGAATTTTTTGTTTCTGTGGATCACGGTGATGATACTAAGAATATGTTGCGAAAATTTCAAAGCCATCTGAACCGTCGTTCAAGAGTTAGAACTTTCACAAAGTTCAAAAAAGTGAATCGTGGAAAAACGGCTTTAAAGTTGGCGATCGGGCGCGCCGCGCGGTATCTATTATAAATGCAATCTCACCTTATACTTGGAATTTTTAGAATTTTTCAATTCTGTAAAGCTCAAAATATTCCTAACCGTTCGGGCTAATGGAATAAAAAATTCAATAAAAAATGAAATTTTGTGAAATTTTTCGCGTTTACAAGGCAGTAAGTTTATCTATTCGTATCTCGAAATATTATTCTCACCAATATTCTCCAAATATATCTCCGACAATTGCTCCCCTCAAACCCTCCATTAAAACTGTTCATTTTTTGTATAATTTTTTTTTTTATATATCTTGTACAGAAATTTTTATAAAAGTTTTTAAAAATCAATTTTTTTTAACTCAATTGTTAAGTTTATAATTTTTTCTAACACATTATTCAACTCATTTATGCGTGTCTCGAAACATTCTTCTCACAAATATGTCCAAAATTTATCTCTGATAATTTCTTCCCTCAAGCCCTCAAGTTCCATTGCAAATGAGTATCCTTAAACGAAAAAAAAAAAACAATCGTTCTATATCGAAGTCAACAAAACATTGTCAAGAACACGTTCCTCGCCAATAAAAACGAAAAATAAAAAAATATACCAACAAAAGTTTTCGAAGAACCTAATTCAGAGCTGACTTTTCCGCCAAACGGCCACTCGAACCCAGCCGAAAAGAAAGCTAAATATTATACTTGTCCTCGAGCCTCGAAAGAATTAAAAAAGAAACAATTCTCAAAAAATCCATCAAGCGGGACTTATGTTATTTTTCCTTTCGACCGATCTCGCAACAACGGAGCTTTTTCCAACTTCGCTTCGTAGTTCGCTCGCGCCGTGGCCACGGCTTCGCTCCGGCGATCCTCCGATTCGCTCGTGTTGTCGCGCTGTCCCAGGCAGCGGCTTCCGCATAACGGCAACAGCCGCCGATCTCCTCTGCCGCCATGATTTCGTACCGTGGTTCGCGGTTCGCTGCAGAATTGTCTGGTTAATTTCACACTCCCGCGATTATATAGACGAAATCGAGGGCATTTATATTCGCAGGGCGCCTAACGGGGAGGCGAAGGGATAGAGAGAGGGAGAGAGAGAGGGGGGGAGGGAGAGAGAGAGAGAGAGATGTTTGATTGGGTCCGATGTTCCAGAATGAAAAAAAAATGAAAAAAAATAAACCGAATTCAACGCTCGCCTGGGCTACGCCACTTCCATTTATACCACTTGGTTTTATCTCTCTATTTTTCATCTAGCTTCGTCTCTCGTTTTCTCTCTCATATATATATATATATATATGCAACGACTTTATACATATATTGCACCACGATGGCATAGATAATGTGTCCCCGAACGAAATCGAAATGCTCGATCATACGCGAGATTGGCCCATTCTTTACCTACTTTTCTTGTAAAAGCTCTATTTTCATGCATCGAATGGGAAGAGTCAACGTAGTCGGGCACGTCATGGCTGTTCAAATATATGCTATCGTGGAGGTAGCCAATGCTTATATACATATATATATATATATATATATATGTATATATGTATATGTGTGTGTGTGTGTGTGTGTGTGTGTGTGTGTGTGTGTGTGTGTGTGTGTGTGTGTGTGTGTGTGTGTGTGTGTGTGTGCGTGTGTGCGTGTGTGTGTGTGTGTGTGTGTGCGTGTGTGTGTGTGTGTGTGTGTGTGTGTGTGTGTGTGTATGTGTGTATGTATATGTGTGTGTGTGTGTGTATATATATATATATATACACACACATATATATATATATATATATACAGGTGGTCCCTTTTGTCTCTGCCACTCGAAATAACTCGGTAATTATCGACGTCGCAAAAAAATTTTCCAAACAAAAGTTGTACGGTGTGAAGAGGGCCATCAAATGCGACCAATTTCTTTTTGTTTCGGTGAAGGCGCTGACGCAGGTGAAGGTCATCTCTAGTATTTGAAATGGAATGGTACATTTTTTCCAACCATCGTGTGGAGCACCTCAAGTCGCATAAACAACATTAGGGGGTCAAAGTCGTTCAAGGTCATTCAAGATCAGTATCGATGATACAAATCTAAATATGTCGGATCACTACCAAATATTTGCTAGTGATCCGAGATATTTAGATTGGCATTTCATTTTAATTCGTGACCTTGAATGACCTTGAACGACTTTGACCTTATGTTTTTTATGCGGCTTGAGGTGCTCCACGAGATGGTTGAAAGAAATGTACCATTCCATTAAAAAATGTGGAGATGACCTTCACTGTGCGTCAGCGCCTCCAACGAAATAAAAAAAAAATGGTCGCAATTAATGGCCTCCTTCATACCGTACAACTTTTGTCTAGAACATTTTTTTGTGACGTCGATAACTACACTGAGAAAAAAAACCGATTGAATCAAAGAAAGATATTGGTTGATCCAAATAAATGTATTGCTGCGGAGTGCCACCGATATATGAGATTGTTACAATACTATAAAATATTGGAAAATGTGATTGATTGAAATAACATATTATTTTATTTGAAAAAACTCTTCTGTTCTCTGAATATCGACATTATGCTTAAAATAAAATTATATTCTATTGAAATCATTCTATATGCAATCCATAGATGTATGGATGAAATAATTAAGCGGTTGTTACAAAAAAAATTTATTTCGTACAAAAATATAATCAATACAATTAATTATTTCTTTACTGCATCGAAACGAATATGCCATGGGACGTAAGTTTTTCAATTTGTTTTAAATCTTAAATAAACAGTGAGCATTAGAATGATCATCCACGATAATAGTGGAGAGAATATCAGATATCCAATGGAATATCCATGGGGAGAATATCAGATATTCAACTGATAAGAACAGATACTACACTTTGATCTTAGCCACAGGCCAAGAAGCGATACTCTTTAGAGTTTCTCCGTCGTTTAAGTAGATTTTCGGTTCGCGCTACGCTTACGAGAAACGAGCGCGCGTGCGGCCTCTAGCGGTTACTCCGAGAACTACTGGTTTCCTTACACCTATAACTTCCGTGGCGCTCGACCATGATTTGGTTGAATTTTTTCAACCAAATGCGCACGAAACAAATGTTATGTTCGCAGAATTTTTTAACCAACTCAGACATTTGCTTAATATTTTTCAATCAAAATAAAATATTAATATTTTAACGAATAATGTACATGTAAATCAATATCGCATATGGTGAAAAAAATAACATATTTAGTCAACAGAAATGCTATCTTAATCAAACGAGCTAAATTCAATTTTTCTTGTGTACTCGAATCAACGATATTCATGTTATGAATTGAAACGCTTTTTTTGTTCGTTGCAGAAAATGTATTCAAAACTATATAATTTGTTCGCGATAGTTTTTTAGATAGTTTCAACAATATATTGTTCTCGGCTAACAATATATCTTTTGAATGAAGAAAAAACTTTTAATTTTATCATGTTATTAAAGTCAATAGCGTTTTGTTTGGACTAATAAATCCGATTATTTACACGAACAATTTTACAATTGAATCAACGAATTTTCATTCTATAACACCAATGATATTGGATCAATGATTTTTTTCTCAGTGTATACCGAATTACTTCGGGTGGCAGAGATGAGAGGGACACCCTGTATATAGGGGCAAGCACTTTTGACGACCGACAGAATTAACTGGTTGCGATTTTTCGGAACTTGAAGCACTGGGCACGAATACGAGGCATTGGAGGGGGGTGACATTGGCGGAAATGAAATGGGGTTGGAGGCAGGGTTACGTAAATGCTTAGTGACGTAAATTTTATATGTAGGTGTATATTATATATATATACAGGGTGTCCCAAAACTCAACGATAATCTGAGACCGGATGAAAGGCCAAGTTATACCAGTTCTGGGAAAAATACAAAAAAAAAATCCATATCACTCAGTTCAGCGATAATAGACATTTAAAAAAAAAAGTTGAAATTCGACGCCCTTGGTCGCATTTTCAAGTCCTGTGATCACCAATGTCACAATTTCGCTGTGATTTTTTTAATTTGGTGATCTTCATTAACGATGCTATTAATCGCAACTACAAATTAATGCAAAAAACATTGTTAATTTAATAAAATAAGTTAAGTTTTAGTGAGTCATGGTTCACAAAAATATTGTTACTTAACTTTGACACTTCATTTTGAAAAAAAATGTACTACACTACCCTTGGCAAGTTGTTTCAAAAGATGGCGCATTTAATCAAGATTTCAAAATGGTGCAACGCTTGCCACTTTTCTTGCCATTAAAAATTTTATTTCTTATTTTTTTTCAAATTGAGCTCATTTTGAACAACTCAACATTAGAAATTTTTGTTACTAAAATTTGTTATTTTTTGTTTCTGGTCTGAAATAAAATTATTATTTTTAGTAAAGAGGTAATTGAGTCAGTTAATAACCAATTTTTCTTGTAAAAAACATATGTTTTTTACAAGAAAAATTGGTTATTAACTGACTCAATTACCTCTTTACTAAAAATAATAGTTATTTCAAAAGATGGCGCATTTAATCAAGATTTCAAAATGGTGCAACACTTGCCACTTTTCTTGCCATTAAAAATTTTATGTCTTATTTTTTTCAAATTGAGCTCATTTTGAACAACTCAACATTAGGAATTTTTGTTACTAAAATTTGTTATTTTTTGTTTCTGGTCTGAAATAAAATTATTATTTTTAGTAAAGAGGTAATTGAGTCAGTTAATAACCAATTTTTATTGTAAAAAACATATGTTTTTTACAATATGTTTTTTAATAAAATATGTTTTTTACAATAAAAATTGGTTATTAACTGACTCAATTACCTCTTTACTAAAAATAATAATTTTATTTCAGACCAGAAACAAAAAATAACAAATTTTAGTAACAAAAATTCCTAATGTTGAGTTGTTCAAAATGAGCTCAATTTGAAAAAAATAAGAAATAAAATGTTTAATGGCAAGAAAAGTGGCAAGTGTTGCACCATATTGAAATCTTGATTAAATGCGCCATCTTTTGAAATAACTATTATTTTTAGTAAAGAGATAATTGAGTCAGTTAATAACCAATTTTTATTGTAAAAAACATATGTTTTTTACAATAAAAATTGGTTATTAACTGACTCAATTACCTCTTTACTAAAAATAATAATTTTATTTCAGACCTGAAACAAAAAATAACAAATTTTAGTAACAAAAATTTCTAATGTTGAGTTGTTCAAAATGAGCTCAATTTAAAAAAAATAAGAAATAAAATTTTTAATGGCAAGAAAAGTGGCAAGTGTTGCACCATTTTGAAATCTTGATTAAATGCGCCATCTTTTGAAACAACTTGCCAAGGGTAGTGTAGTACATTTTTTTTTTCAAAATGAAGTGTCAAAGTTAAGTAACAATATTTTTGTGAACCATGACTCACTAAAACTTAACTTATTTTATTAAATTAACAATGTTTTTTGCATTAATTTGTAGTTGCGATTAATAGCATCGTTAATGAAGATCACGAAATTTAAAAAATCACAGCGAAATTGTGACATTGGTGATCACAGGACTTGAAAATGCGACCAAGGGTGTCGAATTTCAACTTTTTTTTTTTTAATGTCTATTATCGCTGAACTGAGTGATATGGATTTTTTTTGTATTTTTCCCAGAACTGGTATAACTTGGCCTTTCATCCGGTCTCAGATTATCGTTGAGTTTTGGGACACCCTGTATAATACAATATATATTGGGTTGGTACAAAAATCTTGCAACACACAACACGAGTAAGAAAGAAAAATATTTTATTTCAACAATAAACGATTATTCAGTAACGTAGGCTCCCTCTGCATCTACAACTCTTGCCCATCGCTCTGGTAAACTTTGCACGCCCGCAGACCAGAATTCTTTTGGTCATGAATTAAGAAAGTCGTCCAATGTATTTTTGAGATCCGACAGATGATCAAATTTTTTATTCCGTAAATAGTTCTTCAAAGCTCGAAACAGGTGATAGTCGGTAGGTGATAAGTCTGGTGAACACGGTGGGTGTGGTAGAACTTCCCATCCAAGCTGCGAAATAGTTTCTTGTGTCATGTTAGGGACGTGGGGTCGAGCATTGTCATGGAGAAGCCGAACTTGAAGACGTTTACGCCTTTTCTGTTTCATAATTTTAGCCACCTTTTGCAGTTGTGCAGAATAAATCTCTGCCTGTATTGTGGTATTGGTTGGCAGAAATTCGTAATAGAGCATGCCCTCAGAATCCCACCAACAACAGAGTAAAACTTCATTTTACGGGGCCGTTTAGGGGTCGGTTCTGGTCTTTCCCCTTTCGGTAGCCACTGACGCTTGCGCGTGTGATTAAAATACAACACCCAGCTTTCATCCCCAGTGATTATTTCTTGAAGAAAATCCTTTCTTTGCAGACGATGCAGGAGTGAAAGACATGCGTGTTGCTTTGTTTGATTCGCTGAGATTGTGCGGTATCCAAGACGAAACAACTTTCCTATATCCCATCTCTTGTAAATGTCGAAGGATCGTAGGATGACTGAAGTTGAGTTTGTTGGCTAATCCTCGTGACGACATATTAGGCTTTGCCTTTATAAGTGCTCGCAGTTCTTCATCGTCCACAATCGATTCCCTGCCGGACCTAGGTTTGTCTTCAAAAGATGTATCGCCAGAATGAAAACGCTGATACCAACGAGAGACCGTTGAATAATTAACTACATTAGCCTTGAACGCACTGCACATATTACGGGCTGCGGCTCTTGCAGAATGTCCTTGCAAGAATTCGTAATATGCGATTGTTCGAAGTGCACGTTGATCCATCTTTGCTCATGCTGACACTACGGAACAACTGACTCGCTTATTTATCCTGCGGCATGGAAGGTTCTAGACCATTCTTGTATTTCCTATTCTCGAATGTTCTCAAACTTCGTTATTAGGAAAAATATTTTAATTTTAAAAAAGTGTTGCAAGATTTTTGTACCAACCCAATATATTTATATATATAATATATACACCTACATATAAAATTTACGTCATTAAGCATTTACGTAACCCTGCCTCCACCCCCCATGTCATTCCCATCAATGTCAACCCCCTCCAATGCCTCGTGTTCGTGCCCAGTGCTCCAAGTTCCGAAAAATCGCAACCAGTTCGTTCTCCCGGTCGTCAAAAGTGCTTGCCCAGCTTTGATCGTAGCTGAGCCCCGAAACCGGAAGAGCCCTACCGGTTGGTAACGATCACCGATCGCTGGTGTTAAATTTCCATCCCCATTTTTCCGGTTTTCCGTTTCAAACGAGCATCGTCAAAGAAGTTCGAACCGAAAAGCAAAAAAAAAAAAGAACGTACACGTGAGTCGTTTAATTGTTTGTCGAGCAAAACGAGAGCCATAATTTCCCCATCGTGGATGGGGGCTCGTATCGCATGGGAAAAATCGTGTCGACTCCCCCCTGAACGAGCGGGCCGTTGCGCGTCCAACGGCCGACAACGTACCGAGTCGTAGACCGTCCTCCACCGCTAATAATATACCCCAGCCTGGCTCTTGATTCCGGCGCAGCTTTTCGGACCTACACGCGCACACCTACGCTCGTGTTTAGGCAGCCATATGTGTATATAGATCTCGACAATCGACGGTAACCGGGTACGATCAAGCGCACAGCGGTAAAGGGCTTGTAATCACGTAAATTTTGGGAGAAGCCATGCGGCATCGGTTTTCGAACCGCATCCACTGGGTGAGAGCGCCGAGCGCGCACCAGGGCACAACGAGAGCGCTCTCGGTGACCATCATCGCAGCTAGTCCGAGCAGACGATCGAGGGGGTAGCAAAAAGGGGGGGTGGTAGTTGGCATTTTTAGGGGTGGCAGGGGTAGAAATGGAGTTGGGACGAAGGCGAGGGCGTTGTAGGAATCTCTCGGTACAAGTGGGCCCATCGTTTGGGGCTGTTGGATTGGTGGAACCGTATAGTACCCCGTACACGTAGTCGAGGCTCGTTCCCGTCCAACCCCTTGCAGCCTCCACCACCCAACCCTCGGCCCAACCTTGTCGGCTTTTAGTGTGAAATAAATGCTTGTAATTACGCGAACGCGACGGGCGGCCACTGCGATGGAGCGCGGTGGATGGTGCTGCTGGTGGATTGAGTTGAAGCGTGGTCAAGGGGCGACGGTGCTGAGGGGGGAATGAGGGGAGGACGAGAGGGAGAGAGTGCACGATGCCGTGTCAAGAGAACGAGGGGAGCAGCGGGGGAGAAGGCCAGAGCACCATTTTGAACGAATGGGGAGAAACGGACGGAATGGAACGGTACGGCATTGCCCAACGCACACGTTGGAACGCAATGATAGACTGACCGGTCGGTTGGTCTGCCAAGCGTTACCGAGGAGTAAGCGAGAGAGGAAAAGAGAGAGCGAGAGGGAGGGAGAGAGTTGGCCACAACCGCCGCTCGATTCACCATCCTTTTCCTACTGTAATGGCGACTAATTGTAATGACCAGCCTCGCTACTGCCGCATGCTGTATTTTCGACGATTGCCCTTGGACAGAGAGGGACGAGCTTCAAGTGCGAGAACGATCGGAGGGAATATTTGAAACTAAGTCCGCACGAGAATACACTCGGTGATGGGATGTTGATGGTTGGCTGATGACAAGAGCAAAGCGCCCGCCAAGATCCCGCCAAGAGCCAAGACCCGATCAACTCTTCGACCTGATCAACCCTCCTTCCTTCATCACACCGAGCAATCTTCCTACCTCTGTCGCAATCCCTCCCCCCTCCCCTTCTGCGTAAAAGAACTCCAGAGGTCGTCGAACCATTCAACGCGAACTCCCCATACTCGAAGATCCGCTCTGATGCCGGAAGCGAAAGGGCGAATGGAGGACACACGAGTGGCTCGTCTTGTTAGCGGACCAACGCAACATGAGGGAGCAGCCTCCCTCATCGCGATCCTCCCTCCTTCATCACGAGCTCACTTCATTTGCGATCGAGCCAGCGTGTGCCTTCATCCAGGACTGTGAGGCTGGAAAGCATGAGCATTCAGAGACTGGAGAAAGTCATTGAAGGGATTGTGGGTTTGAAGTAGTCCAACTGGAGTCCCGTATGAACGCGTACATCCCCGAGGCCCTCGATGAGTGAATGCGCGCTCGAGTCATGGTCCTTTTTGCACATAGACGAGAAACGAACCCTGCTCGGGATATCATCCCTCGAGCCGATCCGTCGCTGATCATCAGACTGCCGAGTCCTTCCATCCAAGCGACCCGTCAATCACTTAGCCTTTTTCCAGTAACTCACTGCCCCACTTCGCTTCATCCACTGCCCAGTTCCATCCCTTTGACTCGTAGACTCTTTACTTGCCTCGAGGCAAATCGAAGAGAAGGGTTGCTCTTGTGGCTCGGGGCGAACAGTCGTTGAAGTTGATACACTTGTCTCGGGGCGGCTATCTCACTCGTTGGATATGGAAGCGTCGATTCTCCGTTGATGACACTTCCCAGCAATCCAGGTGGAGCTTTCGAAAGACAAAGCAACGGAACCTTCCCACTTTTATCATTTGCAACCCCAGCTTTGACGCGTATCAGACATTCCTTTCGACATTCGACACTTTCGACATTTTCTCGCTACTGTCCACGAGGAAAACACGAGGACATTAATTTGCCGCCACTAACGCCATATATTGCAGAGCTTGCCAGCCGAAACGCAGCCTTACGGCTCGCGGGATTTAATTAATAATCGGGAATTGGACGGGGGGAAGGGGCTGAGATACAAGGGAGTGCAGGTCGGGGGAGTAATCCCTGCGCAGAGTTCTTAGTTGGCATAATCCAGCGGTGCCACAACCAGAACCCTCCCCGCACCCCTTTTTCCGCCACCAAACAACCCCCCTCCCCGAGTCTCCGTGTAATTGGACCGATTTTGGGAAAACTTGACAGCCCATTTCCTCCCCTAGACGATCGTGTATCATGGCCGAAGTTGTAGCCAGCGCGAGTCTGCAGTTTGAAAATGCTTCGCTGTCGTTCCACCACCAAGCGAGTTCCAACCTCCAAGCCAAAATATCCCGTGGCCACAAATTGAACTGCTAGCCCCCCCCCCCCCCCCCCCCCCGACCGGAAGGCCATCAGCAGAGGAGCTTTGGATTCAGCTTTAAACTCACTTTCGCAGGCGTGTGCTCGTGCGCTGAAAAGCTCAAGGTCAATTAAGATCGAGGCACTCGTACTCGAAGAGATGGCAGGGTCAATCGTTGAAATAAATATCCTGATGGTCCAAGTAAGATAGGAATAGTCCGCGTTGTGCAGTCTCATCCCTATCCGATTTCGAATAATAATGTACCTTCCGGTAATATGCGGGTGTTTCCCCAACAAGCTTCATGCCCCGATGCCTAGGGGTCTTCACTCCTCTCGCTCCCTCCATATCCTCTAGACTCCCTCACTCACTCCTGAGCCCGCTGTAATTACCATTACCCGGAAACTGATACCCTCTGTGATTATGGTATTCCTCCTGGCAATAACGCGACGCGCTATCACGCTGCTGATGCAGCGCGTTCTCGCTATGATTGCTTCCCCCAACGTTCTCCCGGTTACTGGCAGTTCCCATGCCGCGGTAACTTCCTCTCAATTAGAGCACAACGATTCGTAAGTATTCCTTACGTTGTGCTACTGCGTGTCCCTTCCAAGTTGAGCTGGACGAGCGCACCTAAACTTGGCTGGAAGATGTTCCAAATGGACCATCTGTTGATTGTCACCCTGAAAGACTTTTGGACATACGTGCCATGTTGGTGATTGGCATTTTTTTTCCAGTCCGGAGCCTTCCTAGCCTCCAGACTTCTTGTAGGGTCAAAGTGGGAACAGTGGCAACACTGGGTACACTGAACCTTTTATGTTTTTCAGAAGTGGACATGTATTTATGTGCGTCTTTTTCACATTAGAGCCGCCCTCGGATGCCAATAGGTTTGAACCCGTCTGTGAGTCGCTCCCGCGCAATTCGGTTGTGAGAGGTGATTTTTAGTACAGTCGTGCTGTATATTGGAATCGGAAAAAATTAGAAGGCTAGTTTTTTGACAGGTGATTTTGTAGGTGCCACGGGTGTTAAAACCAAGTTTGCCTAAAAATAGGGGTGTAGGGTTTTTTTAGGGGTTGGGGGTGGATTAATTCCAAACTACAACCCCCACGAGATCGGCGCCGGGAGAGCAAATGTTCAGAAAATCCGGATTTTATTTTTGTCCATAACGTCGAAGTCGTGGAAGTTCATTTTTGGGGTGAAAAAGTGGGGTGAAATTTTGAAAAATCAGTTTTCATTCGATAACTCTTTAGGACGAATTCATACAATTTTTGTTCAAATGGAAACGTTGTAGCCCTTGAAAAGACGCGTTGATAAAGTATTCGATCAACCCTCTATAATAATATTTTCACCCCCGAAAGAATTGTTGAAGAATTAACAAAAAAATTGTTTATTGAATAACTCAAAAACAATCGATTTTTCGGGGGCGGTTCAAATGTACGACATGTAGAGAATAATTTTCTCTATATTTTCGTTCCTATGGACAACCTTTGAATTTTTCTTTTTCGAATCCCTGAGGGGTTGAAAATTCAAAATGAAATTCTGGGAAAATTATTGACCGAAACTAAAGAGATACGAGTTTGGCGCTTTGGACAAAAATGTAGCTGAGGGTTCAAGCTACAAATTCTTCCACGGCGGCGAATTTGTGCGGTCAATAGTTTTCCCAGAATTTCATTTTGAATATTCAACCCCCGGGAGGGGTTGGAAAATCAAAATTCAAGGGTGGTCCATAGCAACGAAAATATGGAAAAAATTATTCTCTACATTTCGTGCGTTTGAACCATACCCGAAAAACCGATTGTTTTTGAGTTATTCAATAAACAATTTTTCTTTTGGTTTTTTAACCATTTTTTGGGGGTGAAGATATTATCGGAGAGTGATGATCAAATACTCGATCGGCGCGTCTTTTTAAAGGCTACAACGTTCCCATTTGAACAAAAAGTGTACGATTTTTTTTTAGAGTTACTGATTTAAAACTGATTTTTCAAAATTTCACCCCACTTTTTCACCCCCAAAATGAACTTCCACAACTTCGGTGCTATGGACAAAACTAAAGCCCGGATTTTTCTGAACATTTTGTCTCACGGCGCCGACCTCGTAGGGGTCGTAGTTTGGCATTAATCCACCCCCTTCTCCTTTCATCCCCTAAAAAAGAACCCTACACCCCGATTTTTAGGCAAACTTGGATTTAGCATCCGCGGCACCTACAAAAACACCTGTCAAAAAACTAGCCGTCTTCTAATTTTCTCCGATTCCAGGCTTTTTCAGCGACAGCACGACTGTACTATTTATATTATTTTTGGTGTCTAAAGTTGAAAAACCAGATGAGTTTGTATGTTTTTTGCTACTTTACCTATCGCAGTTGTGTTCGAAGTCATTGTTCTCCCGCAATATACAGCTATATTATACACCTGCATGCATTACTTATTTAAAAAAAATTCATTACATATATGGAACTTTTAGCTATCGAAATGTTACCTTATTTGTGCAAAAAAGCTTTAAATAATAGAGAAAAAAATTATTGAATCAGCAACGGTGACCCGATTTGACGTCCCGTGGTAACTGCTTATCGTTTTCGCTTCATGCATAAGGGCATAACGAATTCAAAAACTGCCGCATCTCAAAAAGTAAAGGTCTTTAAGGTTCCTCAGAAAATTTCTTACAAATAACAATTTAAATTTTTTTTAAAATTAATTATTTGTTACAAAATACGGTGTTCGATCATTGGGACATAGAAAAGTCAGTGTGTCCCAATTATTGAACACTCGAATTCTCCAAGGTGGCGTCATTAAACCCATCAAAACATTGGGACAGTTAACGTGTGACAGATCGTGTGAATCGGATTTATTCAAACAAAAACTGTAAGTTCCTGAATAAACTTATTTTTATTTGTTTAATAATAACTCTAAGATCGTCATATATATTTTTTATTTGTATTTTGGTGCAATAAACAGAAAAAGAAAAGTAAAAAGAAACTATAACCTAAATGTAACCTAAAAATACGAATGTAATGATCAATATTTTTTGCTCTCCGATATTTCAGAGAGCCAAGCTGCGACAAAATCAAACAAAAACAGAACATAAAAACTAGGAAGCTGAAAAGAAATATAAAATAAAGTTCGAGTTGAAAAGTAAAAATAAACCAAATGCGAAGGAACCAAAAACCTGTCAAAAGAGACTAAATATATATTTTTACATGATTAATAAAAGATTATTTAAGCGTTTGATTTTGCTTTTATTTCTTAATATTGTACCACAAATAATATTTCCAGAACGAAAAAAGAATTCTCGAGAGTGTTCAACAATTGGGACATGCCTGTTCAATATTAGGGACATAGGCACTTCTAGTGTTCAATAATTGGGACATTTGCATGCTTCATATTGTTATTATTTTTCTTTCATTTGAAATCATTTAGAACAAATTTAAACGGTGATTTTTCGAAAGTAAAAATATCAAAGTATCATTTGAACATGAAAGCGATGGTTTTTTCTTGATTTTATATTTTTTTCTCGCCGAATTCAATCCCCCAGATCCTCATCTGTTCAATAATTGGGACGTTTACCTTAGACCGTTGGCAAAAATTTGCCACTGATCCCACTCTGACCCTGCTCGTCTCAAGTTAACGTAGACCTCATTGGAGTGCTTTTGAACTACTTCTAATAGAGTGCCCCGGAAAGAGTGCCTTTAAGAAAGTTCAGCATCTGACAGCGGTCATAGACGAATTTCACCAAAGTCCAGGGCTTTGAAATGCCTCGATCAATGATCAATGCAACCAGCCAAATTGTCAAGTTTAGTTTTCATTTGAGGATGATAACGGCTGGTATTGATGGATCTCGTTCATTTTAGCAGATGTAATTTTAAACGCTGACGCAATTCGCAATCGAGGAAAATAACGTCGCCAGCACCATTGGAGAACATCAGTCAACTCGTCCCTCCGTATTAAATATTGACGGATATATCCTCTATGGAGTTTCTCTCGTTAAAGCTTTTTATTTTTCCACCACTTGAGACGCTAACAGCGATCGGTTGAAATTCCTATTAAAGCTACCCTCCCTCCATCCAACTCTTTCCCGCTTGTACATAGTGTATCCCCCCCTCGCCACTTCCGGCTCGCCCATCTTCCTGCTATCCCGGAGCATTATTTCGCGAGTAATAAAGAAAGGGCGAGGCTTGCCAAGACTCGGGACAGATCCGTCGTAGTCGCTCGCGAAAAAAAGGATGTCTGTCCCGCTCATCTCTACCCTGCACCATCTTCCTACCCCATTATCCCACGTCCCACGATCCTCCCGACGTAAATTGCAATCCTAGAGAATCATTATCCGAGGAGTACAGAAGAGATTGGTTTTTTAAAGAAATTTTACCGTGACTGTGCAACTCCCCTTGTTTCCTACGGTAAAATATCGAGACGGATTTTTTTTCTATTCTTCTCAATCCTCTCTCTCTCTCTCTCTCTCTCTCTCTCTCTCTCTCTCTCTCTGTCTCTCTCTCTATCTATCTATCTATCTATCGATATCTATCTCGCTCTCTCTGATTTCCATGTTGGGTTCCGTTCACTTTCGTAAAGTACCGTAAAACTACTATGGGGCTACTTTGACATTCAGGGTAACTTTGACAGTTTTTGGGGCTACTTTGAAATAGCCCTGAAAAATAGCTACGCCAAAATATATTTTAAATGTGTGCGCAGTGAGCCCGCTTAAGTTTCTGTGGCGGGCGGCGGGTGCGGGGAATAAACTTGAACAACAATTTCTTGTTCAAGTTTATTATAATGTTGCTAAAGTTGATTGTAATGTTGCTCAAGTTGATTTTGATCTCAACGGCAATTATAAGACTCATTAAGTGCCTATAATAGCACCTCAGGTACTTGATGTAAACTATGTAACTATGTAAAATGTTTCCTTAAGGGGCCAGTCCACTTTGAAAATATCAAAAAATCGAAAGCAAGCAGGACTTGAAGAAATCGACGATGATGAGCAATCAGAAGGGATTTTGTACGGTGCAGGAATTGCCGATTTAGTTTAAGTAAAAGTTTTTCATAGTATAAACTTCAAACGCGTTTTTCTCGAAACAACGTTTTCAAAATCTAGCTCCATCGTATCGCTAAAACTAATAAATCGATTTTCTTGAAATTTGAACCACATATTGTAAACATAAGATGACCGTCGATGGTTTTAAAATTTTGATTTTTACTCTTTTTTTGCGAACAACTGCGAAAAAAACGCGTTTTTTAATACTTTTTTCGTTTTTTCATCTGCCTCTTTTTTATTTTTGATAAAACTTTATATCCGAGGGTCATTTTGTAGCTGGTGTCACACTGAATTTAATGGACTTTGATTTTTTTGTTTCAGACAAGCCCTTGCCGAGTTGTGATGGAGCTACCTAGTCCACCTATTTTTGACGCATTACGTGAAACTATAGTTTTTGTACTTAAAAATGAATTAAATTTTTTAAATCTATTTCCAGACTTTATTTATCAAGCCCAACAACTTTTATATTCATATCTCTTATAAAATCCTCAAAAAAATCGCGAAAATAGCCTTTTTTCGTGGCTCCAAAGTGGACTGCCCCCTCAAGGGAGGGCACCACTGTAACTGCCCATTTTCGACCCTCTTCTTTAGATTTTTTCAGAAAGGAATAAAATACATGGTTAAAAGAGCTTTTATGTTTTATAAGGTATATATTAAAATATGTGACAAAAAAAACATTGTTTGTCAAAAGTGTACAAAATGGCGGCGCACGAGTCACTATAGAACTACTGTTTTTCAACCAACCCTCTCCGCGGCACGCAGTAAAACTGTCGTAAATTTAGTCCCGGAATTAAGAGTGAAATATTCTCGTTATTTATATTATTTTCAGCAATCAAGTATGGGGGGAATTAAAAAATAATTAAAAGAAAAATAGAAACAAGTTTGAAAAACAATTCGTTTTTTCGACCATAATTTTCATCTCAAAAGTGATATGTTTTTTACAACATTTGATGTATCGAAAAAAGCGCTCGTACTTGACTGTTGAAGCAATCTAAGAAGTTACAGTTAAAATTTCAAGTCGATGGACGGAAATTGTTCGAGTTCTGCTGCCTTAATAACGATGACAATTTGGTTATAATCGTTGTTTTTCATTTAATTCCATGTACAATGCATAAAATATCACATTGTTTTTATTAAAATGATTCCAATGTAACCCTTAATCGTTTACATAAGTTGCATTTCAATGCACTGTCAAAGAAGCCCCACATTCGGGGCTACTTTGACGCTTGAAAAGATGTATATATCAAATAGTAAGAGGGTGGTGGAGCTTGACTTTCTTATACATTTGATATCCAAAGGACACACTGTTCTATTGGAACAAGAAAAGTGGATATCTAGGATGTTCAAAAAAAATTACCTACAAAAAACTTTCAAAACCTGGTCGAAGTCGTTTTACGGTACGCGTTATGTTCATATATTTTTCTATAACATTTCATTTGGCTCAATATTACATACAATATATCAAATAATAATATTAATATTGTAATGGAGAAATGTATTATTTCAAGAGCATATCATTATTCCTTAAAGTACTTATCATTAGTGGTCATTATTGTTACTGGAAGTATTTTCAATTCGATTGTATATTGATCCTAAGCGGATCATTATTATTGAGAAACATATTTTTTAATCAATTGAATAGTTTATTTTTAATGAGTCAGTATTTTTATAGCGATGAGTTTTCATCGTTAAGGATTCCCGAGTAGAAATACATGGCACCAATCAGTAATGTTAACGATAATGAAATAACAAAATCCTGCCATGCTGTTTTTGGTATCTCTAATGGCCAATTACCGGGATTCATCAGTTTGAAATTTTTTAAATGTAAAATTCGCTTTTCATTCGCAGCGAAAATGTAACACAGAAACGAGACCTTCATTCAATCAACGAAAACTTGTAGGCTATATCGGCCATCGGGAATTTTATGAATAAAAAGTCCGAATTAATGAGATCGAATGTCAGCACGGGAATGCACGCTCTCAACAGGCTCCGCACCGCGGTAATCCTTTCATCCCTTATCAACCTTTCACGCATATACGTAAAAAACTGAAATGAAAAATGCAAATCTCGTGATCCTCTTATCGGCTATGGTATATTCGTTGGTTATACGAATTCAATATTTAATCACGTTGGATCGCGCTCTTCTTTCCCCTCTGGAGAACTAGGATTCCTCCTTTCTCCCTCTCTCTCTCTCTCTCTCTCTCTCTCTCTCTCTCTCTCTCTCTCTCTCACTCGTATCTTTTTGCTCGTATGCTCTTGTAGGCTCGTATGCTCTTGTATGCAACCTCATTCCCGTTCTTTTTGCCACCAAACTCGTCACTTCTCTATTTCCAAATGCTCTGAGAAGTGCACGACGTGTTGTCCACTGCCACTTTTTCCTAACCCCTTACCGAATCGCATTTTCACACGAGGGAACAGGGAAACAGTGCAAAACACATGCTATATTTTTCACCCAGATTCGATCAATCTCGCCATCAGAATTTTGATTAAACGGCCTTGAAACCCAAAAAAAACCCAAACAAATTCATCACTGAAACTGCCTCGAGACTTAAGGCGTTATAAACAGTTGCAAGGCCAAAAAAGTCGTTTTTTCTATCAATGTCAATCTACATTTTTTTCTCAAATTCAGAAAATTTGAGGGGCAGACAGCTGTTCGTCTATCAATTTGACGTCGTTTGGCAACGTTTCGACGGGATCTGAAGAGCCGTTTAAGAGATTTTTGGGTATCTACAATCGTTCTACCATACCGACCGCGCCGAGGTCTCATTCCGTCTTAAACCAGCTCCACGATTGGCCCGAACGCGTCTCAAGCCCGCAAAGTACTGTATCGACTGTGGGTCAACGCGTGAACGACCTCACTCTCTCTCTCTCTCTCTGCACGCCCATTATTTTTTCCAGGGGCTCACACGAGCGGTGAGGATTAGAGGGGCTGGGTGAGGGGACTTCAACGATGGACGGCTGCACACGAAGAGAGCCGCGAGGCCGGGGCGACATCTGGAGCGGCGATACGTTAGCGTGTCAAAAATCGCACACGGCCCGGGTTTATAATTGATGGAGGCTCCGGTAATTAATAGGGGGTGGTTCGGTGTGGGTGCCATCGGCCTCTACGAAACGGAACGGGCCTAGAAAGGCTCGCGGGGAGGGGGGGGGTGACGGAGGATGGGTATGAAAACCAGGAGTGGCAGGTTCGGCTGGTGGTGTCGGGGGCTGGGAATGGGCACGGGAACGATGCCGGCCAATGGCCACTGACCTCTGGACCAACCGGCGATCTACCGATTTAAAAAATGGCGAAACAGCCAACTACGACTATGAGACGCAAACGCACGACGAGGAAAGAGCTGGAAGAATGGTGATCGAGAGAGAAAGATAGGGAGAGAGAGAGAGAGAGGGCAGGGGGTGCAGAGGGGGTGAGAAAGAGCGCGGACCAGGCACCGGCTAATTGATACGTGCCCATTAATTATTACGTCATTTCCGGTGAGCCTTGTTACCACGGGGCTCCGCGCACGTGCCCGTGACACCAGAGAGCTCAACCGGAGAGCGTAGCCAGCTAACAATTTTCCATTCGCGCCTCTCCTGGCCGTTTTATAACAGCAACGGCCCCCGGCCGTGCCCGCAGCGGCGCTTGTGCCCCCAGCCCCCCTGGACGACATTTCCCGCGCTGCGAGAACTACCCGATTTCGTAGGGACGAAAAAAAAAAAAACACTAACCAAACGCCAGCAGGTTGACTCGTACAGCAGACCGGTATTCTGATTCGCACGGATTATGGTTTTGACGCGATAATTCAGCCGGCTCCAAAATTCATTATTCTCGCAGCTTGCATGTACCGGTTGGGGTCAATAACTGTGAAATATCTCGCGGACTTTAGGACTCGTCCTTCGATCCTCTTATCCTCCAAGATGGGGTGATGAAGTTTCAGCCCTGCGAAAAATACTTCGCGGATACGGCAACTGCTGGGGGGTGTATATTTCTTCCTTCTTCTTTATTATGTTATATGAATTGCAATTAAGGCCTTAGGCCAAAGTAACGGGTGTAAAATCATGTGCGAATTTAACAATTTTTTTTGTCGTGCGAAAAAGTGATTTACTCTTAAAATTAATTACACATCTATTTAGTATGAATATCAAGCGGTTGGGAAATATTATTCGTTTTCTTTTCGATGTACAAAATGGCCGACTACTGGAAACTTCTTGAAACTACTTTTTTCCAATTGGCGGGACAAATAACTTCGACAATTTTCACTCGATTTACTTCAAATTTGAAAGTTACGTTCCTAATTGCATTTCGCAGAGAAGTACGTACGGAATTGATGGTTAATCGAATACTTTTCATTTTATGAGCAGCTTATGAGCATTTGCAACGAAATTTTTCACTGAAAATTCATTTCTTAAGTTCAAATACCTACAACTTTTGAATAAAACAATATTTTTGAAATTTCGTACGTACTTCTCTCGGTATTGTAATGTAGATTGACGAGAATTTTTGTTTTTTGTTCTAGGTAAAAAATTGTGGATGCTAGATGTCACGCCGCGGAGCGCTTAAAAAAAGATAACAAAAGACAATATTAGTAGTCGGCCATTTTGTACATCGAAAAAAATATATATTTTTTCTTAGAGCTTAATATTCATACTAAATAGATATGTAATTAATTTTATAAGTGAATCACTTTTTTATACCAAAAAAAATTGTTCAATTCGCACATGATTTTATACCCGTTACTGTGGCCTAAGACGTTGAGAAAGAAAAAAAATATTTTAAGATTTTTCTCTGAAAGCTTTTTTCAATGTGTAGTTTAGCTTGGGGGTGCTTTTAGAGCTTTTTGTAAAATGTTGCTTGAAGGAAAAGAAGTCGAGTTGTTGAGGACCACCGTCAATGAGAACAATAGCAGACTATGGGCATGCATATAGAGCGAGATGAAAGATCATATATTGCGTGTAAAATATATATTATAATGATATATGTATCGAAAATATATCGCCGACAAAAAAAACCCGATAAAATATATTCACGATGTATGTTTGTTTAATAACGTTTTAATAAGAAAAGCACAAATATTTCAAAGATGGTTGTGCTTGCGCGAGGTCGATAACAATTTTAAGAGGAAATTAAGGATATCAATTTTGGCAGTATGGTGAATTTTTTTCACAGGTTTTTTTTATCGATATGAATCGAAATAAATAGATTACGCGATACAGAATATTGACGATATATGTTTACTTGATGATTTAATTAATACATATAAAAAAAATCAAATATGATTGTGTCGCACATGCGAGGTCGATACAAATCTTGTAAGTTAAAGATATAAAATTTGTTCGTAAGGTGAATTATTATTCCAACGTTTTTTTATCGATATAAATTAAAATGAATGCCGACAATACCGACTAAAATATTACTCGACAAAAAAATTGACGATGTATTATATATTTACTTCATAATATAATCAAAAGATTAAAAATAGAATTGAATTAAAGATAAAAATCTTGTAAGTTGAAGATATAAATTTTTTTAGTTAGGTGAATTTTTAAAAATCTTCTTTGTCGATATAAATCGAAATAAAAACCGACAATACATCGCGGCCAAAAGATTATACCATAAAAAAATATTCACGATGTAGATTTACTTGATAATGTAATTAAAAAATTTAAATCAACCTCAAGAATGATTGTATAGCACGTAGGAAGTCGAAAAAAATGTTGTATTAAAAAAAAATTTGTAGTGAGGTGAATTTTTTTTCGCCCTTTTTTCATCGACATAAATCGAAATAAATACCTACAATACATCGCGGATAAAAAACTGCGCGAAAAAAATATTCACAGTGTATATATACTAAATAAAAGTATATACAATAGTTTGATTCAAAGTAAAAATATATATAAATATACATTGAGATTGATAATATAGCACGTGTGAGATCGATAAAAACCTTAAGCGTCAGTTAAAAATATATTTTTTGTCAGTCCTGTAGCTACTTTCCCAAATGCTTTTTTAACAAATGCAAAACGTAATTCAATTTGCGCCCATACGTTTATATATTCATATATTTATACTAGCCTGGGCCCGCGGCTTCGTCCGCGCTCCACCGGTTGAAATAGTTATTCTGACTACCTGGTCTATAGTTTTTATAATTCACCTTGGCTATTTTTTAAAATGTATATTCCACGTATACTGATTTTTTGTCCCTTACATCTTTATTGTAAGTATATATAGATTGAGTGTTTACTTACGAAAATTTCAATGGACATCACATTGATTGATCTTAACTTCACCGAATGATAAAGTACTAAAACGGAGCCTTGGAATTTTTGATAATATGGTATTGTCTCAAATGAGTTATCTAAAATTAAAATTCAATCGATCTTACAAAATTTCATTATACACTACATTTCGCGATTTTCTTTTTTCCCCGTCGATTAAAATAAAAAGATTTTCTCGATTTATTATTCTAGAGCAGCCGACATAGTGCTGACGATGCGAGAAGCAGGCTGTTCGTAGATCGACTCCAGCCGCTCGTAGCGTTTGTCCTTGCGATTTGTTAATCGTCATCCCAAAGCAGACGGTTACGGGGAACTGAACTCGCTTGAATTGAAACGGAAAGTTATTGGGAATAAGTGATATCCGCGGTATGAACACCATCTCACCCCATCCGCCGTTTTGTTGTAAAGCAATCAATTGCTCAATTTATACTCGTTCGATTTAAATGCAACATATACCATTACCTTCCGGACATTTTAAGGGGTTTTCTCAATTTAGACATTAGGAGCAGGCTATTTTCATAAATTTGTTGAATAGGTTTATATTATAGATATTGATATAAAAGTTGTTACACTTCATAAATACAATTGCGAAATACCTTAAGAAAAAAAATGTATTTATTTAACCCAATCAAATTTTAAATGCGTTTTTCTCGAAACAACGGTTTTTGACGGCTTGTTGGTAAAATCTTCGAAACTACTGAACCGATCCTTATGAAATGTTAACCACACATTCGTTACAACTATAGCTATAGCGCATATCAAGCATTTTTTTAAATTTTGATATTTACCTTTTTGCCATATACGGTGAAAAAAAACACGTTTTTTTTATTTTTTCGAGAAATGTTGGCTCTGTTGTTATTTTTGCATATATCAAAAATCGTATGATATGCGCTATTAAGGGGTAAGGCCACTGTAGCGGAGAAAAAATAAGCGTGTTTTTGGAATGCTTTTAGCGGGACAATGGAATAAATAAAAATTTTGAAAAAGTCCTTTATTGTACATATCATAAACTATATAAACTATTTTTTTCGAAGTAATATAAAACAAAATGGCGGCTGCACAGCTTTTCTTCGCCGAAGACGTTTTTCATAGGTGCGCGGCCGGACCAACGGCACCGACAATTTTTAATTTACAGGGAATGATTTTTTTTAATTATAGATGTGAATAGCTACAGAAGTATGTAGGATTTTTTTGATATATCTATTTTTGCAAAAACAGCAGGTTTTTAATAATAAAAGTTAAAAATTCTCAAAAAAACACCGACCGATATTTGTTTATAAAAAAAACTATGTGAAATCCTATGCACTTCTATGCAGAAAGTGATTGTGAATATACGGTTAAAATTTCAAGTCAATCGGTCAAGATTTGTTCGAGTTATGAGTCCGGCCCAGTTGAAAAATGCAGTTTCGAGAAAAACGCATTTAAAGTTTTCGGTACGGATTGCATCCGACAGAGAGGCGCTGCCCCAATTAAAAATAGAAGTATTTAGATATTTTTTCCACCTCAATCCTTTGAGTATGTCATTTTTAAGATATTAAGGCATAATTTAAGAAAAAAGAAAATCGATTTTTTAAAATTTCTACAGTGGCCTTACCCCTTAACATACTGAATCTGAAATCGTTTGATTTTTTTGTTTCGGATGATCCATTTCCGACATTTCATCAACAGCACAGACTTACAATATTTTCGGACATTTTTCCAACTACCATTTTCATCTATAAACAGTGACTTCAGGGGCCAGTCCACTTTGAAGCCACGAAAAAAGGCTATTTGCGCGATTTTTTAAAAGGATTTTATAAAAGATATGAATATAAAAGTTGGGCTGGATAAATAAAATCTTAAAATACATTTAAAACAAAATAATTCATTTTTAGTCATTTTTAAATACAAAAATTATAGTTTAACGTAACGCCTCAAAAACCGGTCGGCTAGGTGGCTCCATCACAACTCGGCAACGGCTTGTCTGAAATAAAAAAATCAAAGTCCATTAGATTCAACATGACACCAGCTACAAAATGACCCTCGGATATAAAGTTTTATCGAAAAATAAAAAAATGGCACATGCAAAACGAAAAAAAGTATTTAAAAAACGCGTTTTTTTCGTAGTTTTGCGCAAAAAAATAGTAAAAATCAAAATGTTAAAACCATCGAGGGTCATCTTGTTGCGAATTATGTTTACAATATGTGGTTCAAATTTCAAGAGAATTGGTTTATTAGTTTTGAGATACAACGGAGCTAGATTTTGAAAACGTTGTTTCGAGAAAAACGCGTTTGAGGTTTATACTACGAAAAACTCTTACCCAATCTCAATCGGCAATTCCTGCACCTATTTTGTAAATATTTCTGAATGTATGTACTTTCGAAAACAGTAAAAAAAATCGATTTTTTGAAATTTTCAGTGAACTGGTCCCTTAAATAGATAAAAAAAATGTTTAACCTATTTCGAAAGTGTATTTATTAAGTGTAACGACTTTTATATCAATGTCTATAATATAAACCTATAAAAAAATGTATGAAAATAGCCTTTTTTAGCGTCTAAAGTGAGAAGACCCCTTAAGCTATACAACAGAGAAAACCATATTTCATCCGGTCCAGAAGTTTTCAATTGACGCGAGGACGAAGAGACAGACAGACATGCAGACTTCGCTACTTTATTATAAGTATAGATAAAAAAGCGCTGCACATACCGCTGCAAGCTTACTCCCCAACCCCCACTTTTTGTTAGCAACCGCAGGGGTGTTTTCGGCGAGCTTCAAAAACGGCACAAACGCGTGGCAATATCGAGACGTCGAAAGCCCGAGTACGCCAAAGAGCTCGTGAACGAAAGAATCTTCAATTGGGAATAAAAGACAGGGGAAGTCTCGTCGTTGCATCGTGTCGATAGGAACAGGCAGTTATGGTCGAGGGTAACGTTGATCGGGCCATTTCGATGCCCCATTAGGACGTGCTTTCCCAAGATTTCCATACGAATTTCCATTTCACCGTGCGTCGTCGTCGACGACGACGACGAGTGTAAGAAGCGTCGATGAGGGTTGCGGGGGTGGAGGCTTTCGTTGCAGAGGGTTGGCGAAATAATTGGCGAAAGACGCCAGTTAGGATCCTCTAATCAAGTCGGGAAAGTCCATCTGCATACGAATGCCAGAGAGAAACGCGGCAATGGGCGAAAAACGTACTCGAAAAGAACCTCAGGCCAGCCAGGCCCATTTCGAAGTCGTGCCAGCACTGGGCTAATCGCGAAACTGCCGGAGTCTTGAAAAGTACAGCAAGTTCGAGAATAGAGCTCAATCGAGGCAGAAACCGGAACCATACAACTGTGAAACAAAATGGAGAACGTTTCGTGCTCGAGTCACGTGATCGTTCCTTCCAATTTGGAAAGTTCGCCTTTCCGAAAATTTGACGAGCCCGAATAAGGGCCGAAGGTCGACAGGTAGAAGGACCAAGGGAGGACGGGAAGATATATATATCGTTCTCATGTCCTTTCCCATATCTTTTTAAGTTTTCAAGAAAAAACCATCATTTTTTGCCCTTTTCTCCTTTTTCTACGTACTTTCATCGCGATTTCTTTTTACTTGTGTTATCGTTATGAAGTGC
>OZ023321.1:20090955-20103455 GCA_964007375.1 Ophion obscuratus | reverse complement strand
TAACGTTAATCGCTTAGAAAGCACAGAAAAAATCATACTTCCACTGCGGGTGATATCTTGAAAATGTTAACATATAATCACGCATTTTTGTGGATTTTTTCTGATTTTCAAATCAGGGCGTTTTTTTTTAGAATCAATGGAATCAGATAAAAAAAGTCGGATTGGCTGGGGTCAGGGAAAAAGTCCACCGGATTCACGTGGAATACCTTATATACACACACACACGCATGTGTGTGTGTGTGTGTGTGTGTGTGTGTGTGTGTGTGTGTGTGTGTGTGTGTGTGTGTGTGTGTGTGTGTGTGTGTGTGTGTGTGTGTGTGTGTGTGTGTGTGTGTGTGTGTGTGTGTGTGTGTGTGTGTGTATCAGGGATGATAATCTTGCACGAGCGATCTCTTTATATGCGCGTACCAAGTTTCGTCAAGTCGCAAGAGATCACGCTGAAGACGAAGAGAAAAGAAGAAAATACGACGGCGATGTATAGGCAGGCGAGGGTTCCTACGATAATGTCGATCTTTTGGGTCTCAAGCTTAAAAGCCGCTTGTTTATACAAACTAGAGCTCCAGGCATCGAATAAGCTACGAGAAATTCTTTCCCTCCGTAGACCGTCTGGACTCCATGTTCTCTGCCTGATTCTGAAGGCAATAATATATATGGAATGAACACACACGCACACACACACACATCTACGGTGCAATATAATTTTCCACCAAAGAAAAAGCAAACCCTTTTTCGAGTCCTTCGAAGGACCCTATCGACATCCGCGATATATATATATATATATATATATATATATATATATATATACAGGGTGTCCCATTTTAATCTTACACCTGAATTTTCTCGAAAAATATTGCTCGGACGAACTATTGTGTGGAACAAAACTTCTAGGGATTAAAGGGGGACGTTTGAAAAAAATTTATTTGAGGAGCCAAAATTCAAAATGGCGGAGTTAGAAAGGCTGACATGTTTTTTTCAAACGGAAACATAATTTTTTTGTATTGCCAAAAAATTTGTCAGCTGAAAACTGAAAAATTTGTTGAAAAATTTTTTCTGATAAAGTTCATAGTTTTCAAGTGAGAACATCATTTTCAATTATTTCAGATGTATCCAGGATTTGTGTGTGTGTGTGTGTGTGTGTGTGTGTGTGTGTGTGTGTGTGTGTTTTTCTACCCACCGTGATCAAAGTTCGTCAGGGATTTAAAGAAACACGTTTTTGGGCCTGAAAATGGCACAAACGCTATTAAAATGAAAAAAAAAAAAAAAAAAAAAAAAACTATTTTTCATCGATTTTCCTCCAAAATTTTCTCATGAAATATCGTCCAAATTTGAAAACAAAAAAACAAAAAAAAACCAAAATTTTCAACAAAAAAATTTGATTCTTTTTTTGTTCAAGTGGTCATACATTCGACAATACAACATTGAGCGGCTTGCCGCGAGACATTTAGTCTAATTGTTCCTATCACCGGCATTTGCGTTAGCCAAAGCGTAGGAGGTTGCATGGCTGAGTCTGTTGCAGACCATTCGCGTTACCCAGAATACACCACGTGGAGGTTCCATTTTAATAGCGTTTGTGCCATTTTCACGCCCCGTGTTTCTTTAAATCCTTGACGAACTTTGATCACGATGGGTAGAAAAAAACACACACACACACACACACACACACACACACAAATCCCGGATACATCCGAAATAATTGAAAATGATGTTCTCACTTGAAAACTATGAACTTTATCAAAAAATTTTTTCAACAAAAGTTTTTAGTTTTCAGCTGACAAATTTTTTGGCAATAAAAAAAAGTTATGTTTCCGTTCGAAAAAAACATGTCAGCCTTTGTAACGCCGCCATTTTAAATTTTGGCTCCTCAAATAAATTTTTTTCAAACGTCCCCCTTCAATCCCTAGAAGTTTTGTTCTACACAATAGTTCGTCCGAACAATATTTTTCGAGAAAATTCAGGTGTAAGATTAAAATGGGACACCCTGTATATTAGGGTGTGCGGGAAAAAATCGATATTTTTTTTTCGGTTGCATCCACCAAAAAAAGGTGAATTAAGGTAAAAAAAGAATAATCCTCGAAGGAGAGCTCAAAAAAAATTATTTCAAACGGCGCATCGCATTTGAATACTTTCCATAAGAATGACACAGGAAAATATTGGCACTTCTGAACGTCGTAGTAAAACTCTTCAGAAAAAAATCTCACAAAAATGTCATTAAGATATTCTGATAGAGAATTGAATTCCCTACAAAAAAAAGTTCCTACGAACAATTAGCTTAGGACAACCGTTCAAGTGGTATCGCTGTCTGAAATTAATTTTTTTATTTAAGCGACGTTCGCGCCATAGCACACGCTGCCACCTGGCCGCAACATGCGGTAGCTCGTAGTGCAGAATTACAAGCTTCACACTAGCGCCACGAACGGGAAATCGCGACATTTTTCTCCCATTTTGGCCCCAAATCAAGATATCTGTCACTGCTACAAAATTTCATTCGTTATTGCGCAGTGAATCGTATAGTAGGGGAGGCTGACTCGAAAAAATTAGCTAGTCACTTGTAGTACTTTAACGAGAAAATTGTTGCTTTGTCGTTTCTTGACAATGCTGTGCCGATAAGTGTGAAGGCAAAAACGGTACAAGCTCTGCAATCTCGAGAAAAATCCAAAAATCCTTCCGAGTGAGTAATTGTTAAAAAAAAAATGATTGGGAAATGGTGCTGAAAAAAGTCATACGCGATTTCGTTACTCAAGAATCCTTATTTCTTTTCCAGCAATTCAATTTACCTCATGATTTTTTGAGAGTAAATATTGAATTATGGCTGGAAAATGCCACTTATTTGAGTTGCTTAGATTTTTTTTCAATCCAAAAGTCGTTAATAACGTAGCCGAACGTGGTGTCACTTTGATAGAAGCATATAACGGTTCATCAACAAAAAACGAAGAGCAGCTACACTATTTATTGGGCGTAGTGCATAATCATCGACAGAAATACCCTAATTGTAAAAAACAGACTCTTAAAAAAAGAAACGATGATGATCAAGCATTATAATGTAAAAACAAATTATTTTATTTTACTAAACCAAATTAATTGAATAAAACTTTTCGAAACACGACCAATGATGGACGTCCTTTCTTTTATATTTCTTGTTGTACTTGATTCTTTTTTGTATCAGAGAAATATTTTGAGAACGATTCCATGCAAATTGTATGTTAGAGCAGAACATTCTCTACAAAAAAAAACCCAAGAAGTTTTTTCGTAAAGCGAAAAATTCGATTTTCACAGCCTTTCGAATTATTTTTTTTTCTATCAATTCAATTTCAGACAGCGATTCCACTTGAACGGTTGTTCTGAGCTAATTTTTCGTAAAAACTTTTTTCTTGCTCCCCTAGCCGAAAGTACGCACTTTCCGGCCGCATTTCAGGCCGGGAAGAGCATTTTTCGTGGCCGGCTGACGACCGCTCGCTCTGACAGGATTTTCGCGGCCGGCGATATTTACATATGCACGTTATTCTTTTATCTTGTGCTCGCTCCTGTCAAAGTCGTGTCGTGGTCTCGCGAAGAATTCCGTTCGTGTCGAAAAAAAAAAAAATGGAAGAATCCTCATCAGAAGGTTCTTGGTTCGTTGATTTGATGTTTATGTTAATAATGTTGGTTTTATTTCATCTTGATGTTTTTAATGCCCGCCCCGACCAGCAAAACCTCGGCTTCGCCTCGGTCTTGCAAAAGTCGGGCGGGCACCCCCCCCCCTCCGCTCGCCTCCCTGCGAGAATGACAGCTTCATTGCATTTTACGAGATGGCCCGCTGACAGCCGACAGATGACAGCTGACAGCACGAATGACAGCATTAATTGCACGGAATTACATACATTAATTAGGCCCGTACTTTCGGCTACGGGATCAAGAAAAATAGTATACAACCCACGGCCCAAATGTTGGATGCCCTGGTATGTGCGATATGAAGGCCTCGGCTTCGCCTCGGCCTTTATATCGCACATGCCAGGAAATCCAACTTTCGGGCCTAGGGTCGTAATATACTATTTGTTGGAAATTCGATTCTCCATGAGAATATGTTAATGACATCTTTGTGTGATTTTTTCCTGACGAGTTGCACTACCACAATCAGAAATCCCAATATTTTCCTGGGTTATTCTTATGGAAAATATTCAAATGCAATGCGCCATTCGAAATAATTTTTTTTTAAGCTCTCCTTCGAGGATTCTTCATGTTTTACCTTAATTCATCTTTTTTTGGTGGATGCAACCGAAAGAAAAAGTATCGATTTTTTTCCGCACACCCTAATATATATATATATACATATATATATATATACACATACACACACACATATATATATATATATATATATATATATCGAAGGCTATCGTCCCCGAACAAAAGTTCTGCTAGCTCGCCACGCGCAACGCGCAAGACTTGCGAACGCGTCGCGGAATCTCTGCCTCGCGCACTCCGAAGGCCCGCGAAGGATGAGAAACGAGACGGAAACGAGACACACAACAACACAATTTAGCAACGATGAGGCATAACAGTTAATTTGCATTTATATTAGAGTTCATCGATGTGTACGTGCGCGTGGAATCGAGAGGCATTGTTCACGCCCGCAACCCCGTCAATTTGAACGGGAGTCCTTAAACCAGCCGGCATTCGCAATTCCCTCGCTCCACCGGCTCTTGCGCGATCAACCCCGTGACAAACTTTAAACTCACTTGGGACCGTTGGATGCTCGATCGGACGGAATAATCGTTAAGATTTATATACATACATACATGTGTATATATATATATATATATGATATTAAAATTTATATACACACATATATACATATAATGGCATATACATTATGTACGTATATACACAGAGAAAAAAAATCACTTGGATCAACAAAATTGTTTATGTACAGGTGGCCAACGAAATATAGAGATCGAGGCATTAAAATATTTGGTGAATTCGAGTGTTCGTTAGTTTAATGGCCTCAATAAATGAAATAGTTGAATATTCCATTTTTTTCATTAAAAAATTGTTGGTCAGCGCATACACACACACACACACACACACATACACATGTATATGATAGTTTAACATGGTGTACCTACGTATATAGGCAGAGAAAAAAACACACCCGGATCAACGAAATTGTTTATTTATAGGCAGCCAACGAAATATGGAGATCAAGCACTAAAATATTTCGGAAATTCGAGTGTTCGTTAGTTTAATGGCATAAATAAATAAAGTAATTGAATATTCCATTTTTTCGAAATATAATTCGTTGGCTTCCCGCAATGACGGATTTAGTCAGCCCAAGTGATTTGTTGGTGAGTATTTATGTGTGTGTGTATGAGTGTGTATATATATATACTCAGTGTGTGGGAGTATATATATATATATATATTGCATATGTTTATATATGATGTACCCCATCCACTTTAGCACCGATAACATTCTGGGGGTGTGCGTGTGGTTCGACGCGTGGGCATCCCCTGCTACCAGGGTATTCGGCCCGATTTGCGAGTCCCGCGGTGATCTCTCCGAGAAATAATATTGTACCATGTCGCTCACTCGCTTATTGCCTTGCCCTCTTGCCCCGAAGGGATTTCGTCGCCCCCGCGCGACCGTAAAAATCGCTAACGCAGTCGGCTGGTGCGATCACACGCCGGCCATCCTTTCATCCCCCTCGTGTCCGAACGCGGCGAGGGGTGCGCCAACTGGTGGGCTTTAATTCGGGCCTCCGAAACACCGGAAATCAACGTGTCAATTTGAAGTGGACGAAGGGCGGTACAGCCGTGCAACAGGGAAGATTGAACATTGAGAAGACGAGGAAAATGGAATTTTATTTGGAAGCGGGGGAGAGGACTCAAGGTGACATTGCGGAATCAGAAATATTGTATACACGAAAGTTCCACGAGGGCGTCACAAATCGCGCAGCTTTTGCATATGCAATTTTTTAATAGGATCAAGAATAATTGATTTCGCTTCTTTTTTTTGTCGAGCTCTTTGTCTCTCTCTCTCTCTCTCTCTCTCTCTCTCTCTCTCTCTCTCTCTCTCTCTCTCTCTCTCTCTCTCTCTCTCTCTTTCTCTCTCGCTTTTTCGCTTTTCCCAGCCAACCGGGAGTTTCCATCATATCGGATGAGACCCGGCTAATTGAAAAGGAAAATAACGGAAGTGCGGAATATTTGGTACTTCCACCACTCAAAAACCAGCAGGGTGGTCATTCCGTTCCACGTAAAAATCGGCCCCGCACTATTGAGCGAATAATGGTATTTTTCATTCGAGAACGTCCCAAGAACAAACCCAAACTAACACAAACGTTCTCTTCGATACCCCACCCATGTATTCCTACATTTCTAGATTAAGGGGTTAGGCCACTGTAGAATTTTCAAAAAATCGATTTTTTATGGTCCCCTAAGACCTCAAAAATGATGTCCCAAAAGATTGTGGCCGGGAATAATCTCTAAGTACTCGGTTTGCGAATTTTAGTACAAGGCCGTCTGGTCCGCAGCGAGCGGACTCAAAACTTCAAACGCGTTTATCTCAAAACTGCGTTTTTTAAGTTGGCCGGGAACATAACAGACAATTTTTAACCGATTCACTTGAAATGTTGAATATGTCTTGAAGAATACATTGTCCATGGAAGTACGTAGGATTTTTTTATATTGCATATTTAATTTGTTATTAACAATTATCTGACGATTTTTAAGGCAAATTTTTCACTTTTCACTTTAGAAGTGCGCCATTTGGCCAAAAATCAATAGATCGGAGAAATCCTACGTACTTCCGCAGTTATTATATATAATCGAAAAAAAATAATTGGATCATTATAATTAAAAAAATTACAGAAGTTGTTTGTCCGGCCGTGGACCCTGGAAAAACGGAGACGTCATCGCAAAAACGGTGCACAGCCGCCATTTTGAAATTAATCGCTTCAAAAAAATTATTGTATACAGTCACTGATATGTATGACAAACACCCTTTTTTGCAATCTCGATTTATTTTGCAGTTTTTCTCAAAAAAAGCCCCAAAAAGCCTATTTTTTCGGCCTCCAGAGTGGGCTAAAACCCTAAGGGTCCAGTCCACTTTGGAGTCACGAAAAAAGGCTATTTTTGCGATTTTTTTGAGGATTTTATAACAGGGATGAATATAAACGTTGTTGGGCTCGATAAACAAAGTCTTAAAATACATTTAAAAAATGTTTTAATTCATTTTTATTCATTTTTAACTACAAAAACTATAGTTTAACGTAACGCCTCAAAAATAAGTGGGCTAGGTCGCTCTCCATCACAACTCGGCAACGGCTTGTCTGAAACAAAAAAATCAAAGTCCATTAGATTCAGTATGACACCAGCTACAAAATGACCCGCAGATATAAAGTTTTATCAAAAAAAATTAAAAAATGGCAGATGAAAAACGAAAAAAGTTTTTTAAAACGCGTTTTTTTCGCAGTTTTTCGCAAAAAAAGAGTAAAATTAAAAAATGTTGAACCATCGAGGGTCATCTCGTTGCGAATCACGTTTACGATATGTTGTTCAAATTTCAAGAGAATCGGTTTATTAGTTTTAGAGATACGATGGAGCTAGGTTTTGAAAACGTTGTTTCGAGAACAACGCGTTTGAAGTTTACACTAAAAAACTCTTACCAAAACTCAATCAGCATTTCCTGCACCGTACAAAATTCCTTCTGATTGCTCATCATCGTAGATTTCTTCAAGTCTAGCTTGCTTTCGATTTTTCGAAATTTTCAAAGTGGACCGTCCCCTTAACGGCACTTCGTCCTCCTACGCGGAAATTTAGTCGAGCCCAAAAATACGGCACTTCTCGTCACGGGGGCACCCTCCCCCCCCCCCCCCCCCTCCGCCCCAAGGTATCAGTTGCCCAGCCTTTTCCGAACGGCGATCCCAACATCCGGAACGTTTTCTTTTTTCTCACCTCCACGAAGGCCCCTTGCCGTGTCCGCTGCATTGGTCCGGACGTCCCGCCAGGCAAGAGGATGCGGTGCGAGGGGATGGAAATCGAAAGGGCTGCTGATATACGGCCACGCGGGGTTGCGGGGGAGGACGAGCTTTCGCGGTGATCGATAGTAATTTACTTGTCAAAACTTTCCGCAGGCTCTCTCACGGCGCTCAGCGTGACTGGGGTAACGGATGGTGGCTGGTTCGGGGGTGCGGAGAGACCGAGAAGGGGTTGAAAGGGGGAGGGGCCAGCCGAAGAGGTTAATAAACCCCATCACGCATACCTAACGTCTTCTGTAAAGCTCTTGCCTGCGCGGGGCTATAATATAGCCGCGTCTTCGGTAATCAGGCTTAAGTCGATGACGCGACACGCTTCTTCGGCTCGCGAGAGAGAAAGAGAGGGATGATGATGAGAGGGATGAAGAAGAGAGAGACTCCCGCCGCGCACGGAATACATTCGTAATTCTCTTTGACCTCAGGTGAACCCGATTCCCCGATCCAATTATCAAAGGATACCGATCCGATCTGAAAATCCACCCACCCCCTGCTCAACCACCCTCTTTGGAGAAAATTCGAACCAGCACATTTTTCCAATCGTCACCTCCCCCGAAGCCCCAGCTGCCAATCCATCTCTGATTCGACAATTGTTCTCCCCAACCCCTAAATACACGCAGTAGCCACCCCCAATGTCTCGGGTAGTTTCGCAGGCTCATTCGTGGTCACAATTGACGTAGGAGCAAAGTTTAGCGTGCTATGGCTGCGAGTTGAACGACGACGAGGGAGGCGAGGGAAAAGCGCGAGGGTCTTTAACTATACCTACAGGGGTAGTAGGTGGAAGGAGAGGAGCGAACCATAGAGGAACGACGACGACGAATTTCGCTCTATAAAGCACCTCGAGCATGTAGTTTCGTGTAATTGCAGGGAAACATCCCTCGCCCCGGCACCCTTAACTCCTCCTGCTGCCTTACCGCGCCTTAAACAACCCGACTAACCCTGCCTTGCTCTTCACAAGCCCCCGGATTATATTTATCTAAACGTGTAGGTATAGCCGGCCCGAGTTACTCGCTGCCGTGTACCCAGCTTACGTATATTCTGTACTCTTGTGCATTTATTTATATGTTTATGGGGGAAGCACATTTTGAAACCGTTATATCCATGCTGTATTGGCGATCAGCACGACTGCAGTGCAAAAACGAATGTGCTGTTTTTACACACTTTAGGTGTGTTAATGGCTGCAGACACTTTTTGCACCCTGCGAAAAAATATATATATTGGTTGATTCAAATAAATGTCTGACCGCAGAGTACCACCGATATATGAGAATGTTACAATACTATAAAATATTGGAAAATGTGATTGATTCAAATGACATATTATTTTATTTGAAAATCTCTTCTGTTCTCTGAATATCTATATTATCCTTCAAATAAAATAATATTCTATCGTAATCATTGTATATGCAATCCGTAGATGTATGGATGAAATAATTAAGCGGTTGCTACAACATTTTTTATTACGTGAGAAAATATAATCAATAGAATGAATTATTTCTTTACTGCATCGAAACGAATATGCCATGAGACGTAAGTTTTTCAATTTGTTTAAAATCGGAAATAAAAAGTGAGCATTAGAATGATCATCCACGATAATAGTGGAGAGAATATCAGATATCCAATGGAATATCCATGGAGAGAATATCAGATATTCAACTGATAAGATGAAATACTACACTTTGATCTTAGCCAAAGGCCAAGAAGCGATAGTCTTTAGAGTTTCTCCGGCATTTAAGTAGATTTTCGGTTCGCGCTACGCTTACGAGAAACGAGCGCGCGTGCGGCTTCTAACGGTTACTCCGAGAACTACGGGTTTCCTCACACTTATAATTTCGGTGGCGCTCGGCCATGATTTGCTTGAATTTTTTCAACCAAATGCGCAAGAAAGAAATTTTATTTTCGCATAATTTAACAACCAATTCAGACATTTGCTTAATATCTTACAATCAAAATAAAATATTAATATTTTAACGAATAATGTACTTGAAAACCAATATTAGTACAGTCGTGCTGTATATTTGAATCGGAAAAAATTAGGAGAAGGCTAGTTTTTTGACAGGTGATTTTGTAGGTGCCACGAATGCTAAAACCAAGTTTCCCTAAAAATGAAGGGGTAGGGTTTTTTTAGGCGATAGGGGTGGATTAATGCCAAATTACAACCCCCACGAGGTCGGCGTCGGAAGAGAAAATGTTTAGAAAAATCCGGGTTTTATTTTTGTCCATAGCGCCGAAGTCGTGGAAGTTCATTTTGGGGGTGAAAAATTTGGGTGAAATTTTGAAAAATCAGTTTTCATTCGATAACTCTTTAGGACAAATTTATACAATTTTTGTTCAAATGGAAACGTTGTAGCACTTGAAAAGACGCGTCGATCGAGTATTCGATCAACCCTCTCCAATTCACCCCCAAAAGAATTGTTGAAGAATTAATACAAAAAATTGGTTATTGAATAACTCAAAAACAATCGATTTTTCGGGGATGGTTCAAATGTACGGAATGTAGAGAATAATTTTCTCTGTTTTTTCGTTCCTATGCACAAGCCTTGAATTTTGCTTCTTTGAGCCCCTCTCACGGGTTGAAAATTCAAAATGAAATTCTGGGAAAACTATTGACCGAAACTGAAGAGATACGAGTTTAGCGCTGTGGACAAAAATGTAGCTGAGGGTTCAAGCTACAAATTCTTCCACGGCGGTGAATTCGTGCGGTCAATAGTTTTCCCAGAATTTCATTTTGAATGTTCAACCCCCGAGAGGGGTTGGAAAATCAAAATTCAAGGGTGGACCATAGCAACGAAAATATGGACAAAATTATTCTCTACATTTCGTACATTTGAACCATACCCGAAAAACCGATTGTTTTTGAGTTATTCAATAAATTATTTTGTTTTGTTTTGTTTTTTCACCATTAGTTGCGGGTGAAGATATTATCGGAGAGTGATGATCGAATACTCGATCGACGCGTCTTTTCAAGGGCTACAACGTTCCCATTTGAACAAAAAGTGTACGATTTTTTTCTAAAGAGTTATTGAATTAAAACTGGTTTTTCAAAATTTCACCCCACTTTTTCACCTTCAAAATGTACTTCCACGACTTCGGCGCTGCGGACAAAACTAAAGCCCGGATATTTCTGAACATTTTGTCTCACGGCACCGACCTCGTAGGGGTTGTAGTTTGGCATTAATCCACCCCCATCTCCCTTCATCCCCTAAAAAAACCCTACACCCCGATTTTTAGGCAAACTTGGCTTTAGTACCCGCGGCACCTACAACATCACCTGTCAGAAAAAATAGCCTTCTAATTTTCTCCAATTCCGGGTTTTTTCAGCGACAGCACGACTGTACTATATCGGATACGGTGAAAAAAAATAACATATTTACTCAATAGAAATGTTATCTGAATCAAACGAGCGAAATTCAATTTTTCTTGTGTACTCGAGTCAACAATATTCCTAATATGAATTGAAACGTTCGTTTCGTTTTTTGTTCGTTCCAGAAAATGCATTCAAAACTATATAATTTGTTTGCGATAATTTTTAGATGGTTTCAATAATATATTGTTCTCGGCTAACAATATATCTTTTGAATGAAAAAAAAACTTTTAATTTTCCCATGTTATTAAAGTCAATAGCATTTTATTTTGGACTAATAAATCCGATTATTTACACCAACAATTTTACAATTGAATCAACGAAATTTTATTCAATAACACCAATGCTATTGGATGAATGATTTTTTTTCCTGTGTAGATAAACCAATAGTTTCATTTATATAACATTTTCGCCATTATTTTTATTCTCTATCAATATCCATTTTATCCTTCTAACCCTGTTTTCATTAAATTTATGAAGTTAATCATTTTTATTTTTCCGATTTTTATTGTTTTATTTCAAATTACTGCTTTATTTTGCTCTAATGTTTCATTTTATTTTCCCATCGCATCTCCTGTTCTTTATTTTTGCTTATAAGAAAAACAACGTCGTTTGTGACTAAAATAGAGAATATAAGATACGATGAGAAAGTAAAATATTAAAACACGAGAAAATAAAAGCACCCTATAAAGCAGCAAATTGAAATGCAAAGTAAAAATCGCAAAGATCAATGAAATCATGAATGTAAGATAAACATGATAAACTTAACAAAACAAGATGGACAGAAGATAATATTGAAAAAAATTCTGCAGGGGGAGAGAGCAGAGATGTCCATACCTCGATACTTTTGTATCGAGATACAAAAAAGATACTCGCTACATTTGTAGCGAGTAGCGAAAAAAATGTCGCTACTCGATACGAATGTAGCGAGTAGCGAAAAAAATTCGCTACTCGATACAAATGTAGCGAAATTTTTTCGCTACTCGCTACATTTGTATCGAGTAGCGAATTTATTTTCGCTACTCGCTACATTTGTATCGAGTAGCGACATTTTTTTTCGCTACTCGCTACATTTGTATCGGGTAGCGAGATTTTTTCGCTACTCGCTACATTTGTATCGAGTAGCGAATTT